>JASSRZ010000642.1:8384-41372 GCA_032164315.1 Malacoctenus gilli
CGGACAATCACAGGGCAGAATAAAAAACACTTTTGCTCACTTATCCAACTCAGGGAAGTATGTTAAGAGACTAAATTCCATCTAGGGATGGACTATTCCTTTAAAAAGTGTTCCCCTTGACTTAGCTTAACTAGATCAACTGTTGCATTTAGTGTGGAGGGCAAGTTTAATGATATGATGTGTCTTAGGGCTGTGGAATCACTGAATATTAAAGATTCAAATAAGACTTCATAACATAAGAAATGCCCCCCCCCTAAAAAACTGATGCCCCTGACAGAAACTGAGGTAAAATGATGAACTCAATAAACCACCAGAAAAACTTGGGTTATTCCCGGCCAGGCCAGATTACCCTCCTCATTAAAAAGGGTCGGTGCAGTAATGATGTGCGGCTGCACCAGGAGACCAAATTGTCTAAACTTCTGAATGGCTACGACCTGATTTGGAACGAACACAGACACAAACACACAGACACACAGACACAGACAAAACCATTCTCCTCAGCACAACACGTTGTCTCAAATTCATTATTTCAGTAAGTGGAGGTTTGCCCCCGTATATGTTGGAGCCCAAAGCATCATCTGAAGATGAAAAACATACTTTGTGCACACAAAGATGCCTTGACATGGTTGTTTCTGAGTGGTAATTTGAATGTACAAGCTTCTGTAATCACAGGCATAAATCTGCTATTTACTTTCAACTAACTTTCAACAAGTCGCAGTTTAATGAAGCATTTCCTCAAAACTAAACTACCATAAATCTCGGTGTCAGATGCAGAAAAAAAAAAGGTTTTATCATTAAAAATATCTGCACAATCCAGAGCTGCTTGATGTTGCTAGCAGGGTGTTTGCTTGCTTACCAGAGTATCTGATCTGTTTGCATCATGGGCTCTTCATACAGTGAGTAACATTTATCAGACAAGACAGCATTTACAAAATAAAAAAACTTGTGGGTAAAAGATGTGGTCCTCTCCTTTGGTGGTGGTACAGAAGTTTTCTCTCAGAAAATCCCGAATTAAAATTAAACATGTTCAGGAAGCAGTCCTCAGTAAAGCGTACCAAGCAAAGCATCAAATCGGGGTATTAACTGTGTGGTACTTCCCTAGAAATGAACTTCAGCCACTCTTCTCTGATTCCTTCATGCTTCGGGACTATGTGGAAGCTTACATTCTTTTTTTCTCTTAGTCATCACTCAGCTCTCGCTGGTATCAAGCAAACGCTGCTAAACAGAGAACCTTGTGGTCTGATCGTGTCTCAAAGAAGGGAATATTCCACAACCTGCTGTGGCACCAGTGCCAGCCTCTCATCTGTGTGCGTGCGTGCAACGTAGTGCATGTGCACGTGCAGGCTGTGGCTGTGAATGTCAGCCTTAAAGTGCCCTGAGGGCCTGAACGTTGGTGCAGTGATCGGACCAGGGCGCAAGGCCTGGCCAGCTGGAGAGCTGCCCGAGTGTCAGGGAGAGGACCGCAACTGGCCACAGCTCACTCTCTCTCCCACACATCAAAGCAGCCTGACAGGATACACAAATCAACAGTCGCAGTCCAAATTAAGGCCAAGCACGAGAGTGTTTCACAAACAGCCACACCAAAAGTGATGAGGGGCCAGAATCTCCAGCTGCACTCTTTATCTTCAACCCACAGTTTATCAACAGATAAAAGCTGCTAAAACAAATTTAGGATTTAATCAACACTTTTTTCCTTAACACATAATGATCATCAATCTCAGTATGATAATCAGTCTTTGATGAATATAAACTCGGTAAAGACTCAGTAGATGGTCAGTATATAGAGAGTGCATGTGGTACATACACAGAAACTGTGCAGGGAAGCTATAATCTCTAGTGTTTTGTCTGAAGAGACAGCCAGACAAGCTGTGTTTTCCAGCACCTGCTGGACCACGTGGAGAAAACAGTGGCCGGGCCACTCTGTCTGTGGACTTTCCCATTTTAGCTTTGTGACCACAAATTGGTGCATCGTGTCTCTCACACCACACTGCGGCTTTTTTATGTCTTTGGTCAGTGACAGGGAAGGAAAATCTTAAAAAATTGTAGAAAATCACCAAAAAAGCAATAAACTGAAAGACAAGCTGTCAAACTGGGATTTTTCAAAGGAAGGGACATTTTCCTGCTCGCTTATGTACTATGTTGAGTGTTTCCTGTTTAGGCTGCACTTGTTGAGGTAAACATGCAAAGCAATACGCACTTAAATACATATTGGTAAGGTGTCTAAGCTTTTCATTTTTCCTGACAACAGTCACAGCATTGCTGTTTCTTCACCAGGTGTGACTCATTCCTTTCTTTCCCAACACTCTGCTTTATCTCCCTGCAGTGTTTTGAAAAAAACAAAGCACAGGTTGACTTGTAAGTCAAGGTGTCACCAGGTGGGATATCAGGTTGGATTGTTAAAGTAAAATGAAATATGTTTTCAGTTCGTAAAGAATCGTTTTCATCAAACAGAAGTTATATCCGTAAACAATACAATAAACCAAACTTCCAATGTATTTATATGTTTGACATACATTCATCCAAAATTTTTCTACCGTGAAAGTTTAAAAAAATATTCCTATATTCGGTTTTTTAGTTGCATGATTCCTCAGAAACTAAATACGAGAGTTGGGTGGAGTAGGATTGACCAGGACAAATAGTGCAATGATGTAGTTGATGAAGCAGTCTGTCAGGAGGAAGAAGGAGCTGAGCCAGAAAGTAAAGCTCTGAATACATCGTTTAATCTCTGACCCTGACTCAACCTTGATCCTGACCCTGACATGTTTATGAACTTTGGGTGTCGACCAAAAGAAAAAAAGTCCTAGTTACAAGGAGCTGAAATGATTTTTCTCTGTTCAGTGGTGGGGGACCCTTTGGCAATATGGTGAGGAGCTTTGTCAGCTGGGAGGAGCTCAGAGTAGGGCTGATGCTCCCTTCCATCAAGAGGAGTAAGCTCAGGTTGCATGCAACTGGTTTAGACACTTCCTGGTTGCGTCCCTGGGGAGTTTAATAGTCATGCCGCGCTGGGAGGAGACAGGACCTGCTGGATGTCTCAGCCTTTCAGTCCTCCCAAAGAGCTGCAGGAAGTTGGCTGGTCCAAGAAATGGAAGTCAAGAGATTGTCTCAGAGACGCTTTTCAAGAAAGCACATTAACATCTCCCAAGGTACGATACTTACATGGGCAAGGGTTAAAATGTAGTTGCTGGGTATGCTGGGAATACAAAAGCAGGAGGTGACAGAGGAGATTGACTGACTTTGGCCTATAGTCCCTTAGCCAATCAGGACACAGGACACGATGCACGTTCATACGCAGTAAAAAAACAACAAAAAAAAACTGGACTAGAAAATCTGAAAAACAGCAAAGCTGCGGTGTTTAAGGTCCGATAGAGGAACCTGCTTCACAAGTTACAAAATACACTTATTTGGTCTGTTTCAGACTTTCTATATCAAAACCATGTACAGCTGAAAGAAGGAATCCCTCTTTCACCAACAAGCTCCTCATGATCCTGTGCACAATCCTCCATGTTTGTTTGTGTTGTCCTGCCTTCGTTCTGTGCCACACCAAAAACTATTGATAGAACATGAATATAAACCATCCATCATAACATTACGACATTGATGTCGATGTGATGTTATAATGGAGGGATAAGCACGTGGTTCACTTTTCATAGCTGCGAACATTTGCTCCTCTGGTGGTGACAATGGGAAAGGTTTGGTTACTTTCAAGTCATGTTGTCGCAATATTGAATCACAACGCTTCACATTCATTTTTCCGGCTCTACTATCTTTAGTGTTCCTCTCACCACCTCTGAGCAGCCGGAGTGTGTTCTCAGCCCTGTGAGCTCTGGCTCTCCCAAAAGGAGCACAGGTCCTAGTCCTGTAACCACTGCTCCCAGTGCAGTTCTGCTTCCTTTGTGAGCAGTTGTGCTACCATGCTCGCAAAGGAAGCACAGACAGAATTTGTGACCAGCAAGTAAACGACAGCAGAAAACACAAGACACCCCAGCAAGAATCGAACATAACTTTTACTTACTGAACGCAGAAAAATAATTGCTGAATATAGAGTCACTAAAACTTTTAGCTCCCCAGCCAACAAGACGGGTGGATGGAATAAATCTAGATTTACAAGAAGAAAGAACCTCCTTTGGTGAAGGCAAGCCACAATGACTGTGCACAAAGATACTGTGCAAAAAAAGACCAGTGAACACAAAAGGCATAATCTTCTAAAATGCACACTCTTAAATCCAGCACGTTCATGCATTTGGGTGTGTTCAGAGCCACAATGACTATCCCAACACTGGATGGTCTGTGTGTAACAAGGTGCACTCGTGCAGCCTGAAAGCTTGTCAGTAGTCACACCAACAGTTCATTTGTTGTTATTCATTATTATGTCGTTATTTGTCTCATCCACTTTCATCCAAAACCATCTGCTCCAATGAAACTTTGGAACTGCACGTCATTCAAACCCAGTGGAATGACATAAAAGCTACATAAGCAAATTATTAGAAAATGTATTCAGAATGTCCATAAGCAAAAGCATTGTTCTACAGTTTCATTGAGCAGACACTTTTGTGCAAAGCGACATACAACACAAGCAAGAATTCAGACTGTAGGAAAAGCTTTAGTCAGTGCGACAAAGTGCTTAAAGCTTATTTGGTTGCAGGTGCTTCATAAAGTGCCTGAAGAAGAAGGGCCTTCTATTTTTTTTCATTTTTAGCAAAGAAAAACTAACCATCTCACTTGAAACTAACCATCTCAAACGCTTGAAGAGGCTACCATGATTTGCGCTCTAAGACAGAGGTGAAGATGAACACAAGTTTGCATGAGAACAATGAAGCAGCCCAGTACCACAGAATCAGAATACGCAAAAGCTTCCACATAAGCTCTTGGAGTCTTTTTGCTGGAGGCAGTTTTCCATCGTCTAAAAACAGATATTAAACACAAGCTTTTTCTGAGGTGTGGCACTGCTTGATCCTGTGTCACTCACCGACATCATGTCAAGCTTGTATGAGCAAGAGGAGACAGCAGTCCATGAATATGAATGTTGACCACATACAAATGAACATCAACAGCTACACTGGACTGTCTTCTGGGCTGCAGCTCGTGTAGGTCTCAACAGAAGTGCGACACATAAGCACAACGTGACCATGATTTTTTTTTTTCAACCTTTGCACCATTAGTCTCATGCACTCACTTTGCTGTTGTGTTTTCACCTGGTGTTAATATTTTGATCACAATTTTGGAAACTTGTGAAAAAACAAACAAAAAAAGGCAGAATCTGTCTGAAGGAATCTTATCTTAAAGCTTCCCTGCTTTGTTAAGAAGTGTTGAAGCCAAGGAGTAAAAAACAACGGGCCATGGTTTTGGGACACACGTTGTACACATCACTGTGGGGGACAGTGACGCCAGTCACCCATTCATTCTCCCCTCAGAGAAAAAAAACCAAAGGCAAAGGCCACGGAAATATGTCATTACACCAGACCAGAGTTATATTTAGAAAGAACTATCTTCAGAAAACTCAGGATTCTTCCTCCAGCTCCTGATCGCAGGAGGATCTTATCTTGAACTCCCCATGCAACGTGAAATGCAACACATACTGTAGCTTAATGATTTAGCTCAAAAGGCTCATTTTTTGTGGCATCCAAAGTATGCCACAAAAAATGGAGTGTAATCTGCTCCTCGGCATTTTGCTTATTCTTCAAAGAACAGCAGAGAAAGCACAGAGAGCAAAACGTGTTTAACCCCAAGCAGGTTTGCTCAGGTTTGTAGTCATCAGTAAGTTTATGGGCCTGCAAGCAATGCATGTTCCTCTCTCTTTAAAGTGCATTTCTATAAACAACAACCTGCTCTCAGGCTTTTCAAGACATGTTACCCAATCATATCATTTAGTCAGGGGGTTCAGAAATTCACTATTTTACCTTTGAATAAATGACATAATTTACATCTTGTTACCTTCTATGGTAGACAGCAGAGACGACACTCCCAGAACTAAAGCCGGGAAGGAAAATGAGCCATGAGATCACCACACTCACCACCTCTCCAGAGTGTGACACAGCACAGTGCTGCAGAGTAGGATTACTCCAGGACACGTGAGCGGGGACGCAGGATCGACCTGATCCAAGACCACCTGGTGTGACCTGAGCTGAACACATACAGGCTTTGTATTGACCATTAAACAAAGGCTGAGGTTGGGTCTCCTGTCATCAGAAGTGTTGAATCTACATAGTATGCTGTGTGTGTGAGTTCAATGACAGCAGACAATGTGTGGCAGGAATATTTTGAGAGACAATGTCTCCCTTTGCCTGGCAGAAGGGTTCCCACGGCTGTCCTTGAAGAATCACAAAAATCTATCACCATTTCCTTTGAGTGCAGCGATCAAAAGTTTCACATCTGCCAACCGGTCTCTGTTGACGTGTCTGAAACGTGGCATTTACAGCTGCGCATTGTTCTATTCTCAAACAGTACCAATCACCCTCCTAGGAAAACCTGATCTAAGTCGACCACAACTGTTAGTGTTGCATGCAATACACATCTAGCTTATCTGGGAGCAAACAGGGACCAGATTGGGATCATAGCCGCCGTTACAATATCATCTAGCAAGTCAGACATAACAGTGTACATCTCCACCCTGCTGGGTGACATCGTGGAAGGAAGACATGTATACATTAGCTTCAGAACTGCACAAGAACAACAAAGGAACTCTGATACCAAACAGATCATTTCATAGGTGGGAATTGGCTGGCACTCATGCTCATGGAGAGAAGAACCAGCAATTAAATGTGAGTGATGCATTTTGGGCGTTTAGATGTGGCTCTATCCGAGACAGAAAGGAAGGGGGACAGCAAAAGTTTTCCTGAACACATACAGGAGCAGCAAACTCTAAACAGATGTAAAGTAAACCTAACTCCATCGTGTCCTCACTCTCCTTCAACAAACTACAAGTTTGCAACAACAGCCTGTTTTGCGTTTCAGGAACTGATTTCCCCACGTGAAAACTGATTGCTTTGGAAAAGTGATTGTCTCATTGACTTGTCTGATTGAATGTCAAGACGGTCGGCTCAGTTTCATGTTTCCATGGTAACCATTAACTAATGCTTGTTTCAAACAGATCTCTGTTTCACAGCAAAGGAGTACAAGTACATTTCGTAAACACCTACATCTGTTCCAATTTTGTACTTTGCAGGATTCATTCCTTGGATTCGCTGGCCTTTTGTCTGGTAGTTTTGATGCCACCTGCTGTTCAACTTTGGGAACTATTATTGTCTCTAAGTCTGACAAAGCCAATTCCCAATTGAAAGATGAGAAACAGAAGTTGGATTTATTGAACCATATTTGCCACTTTCCGCTCCCTGCCCCCACCCCCCCACCCCACCCCCAGCATGGCGCTCTAACCCTTCAGATGCAATTTGCAAGACCAATGAATTACTGACTGATCTATAGCAGTGCTATTGTACCGTTGTGCCCTTTCTGCATTTTGATCACCACATGAGCAGATCAAGACCAAAAAGTCACGAGTTTAAAGAAAGACCACTGGTAAAAAATGCAATCCTTTTTATGCAGTTTAGCTAACCAATTAACCAACCAACAGCCCACTTACAAACATAGCTTCCTGGTGGGGGCAAGAAAGCCTTTTTGCCATTGGTGTGAATTTGGTTGTTTTGGCTATCAGAGCACTGTACTCTATGAAGAAGTGCCACATGTAACTCCATGGATGATGTCAATTGCATACATGTCTTTTAGAACAGATGAGGTTCATATTTCATGCCACAATGAAAACAAGCATGTCAAGTAAATTCAACTTGCCACTTTGCAGCCTAATTTAGGTTAAGGCTTGTGGCATGGATGACCTCATTGTCTAACTTAAATCTTTATGACGCTGCAAAAACATGGATACGGTTGCTATGTAAACATGCAAGTGACACATGTACAGGCACCTCTCAGCAGGTCATTTGAGTTGACAGCAGAAGGATCCAAAACTCTGGCCTCCAAAACAAAGTAGTTAACTGGTTGTAATCACAGACTTTCAGGTTAATGACAGACTTATAAAAGCAAATAAAAGCATTAAGTTTGCTGATTGGTAACATGAGAAAGCAGCACAGATTGAGGGGAACTTTGGGGAAGTGCAAGAGTAATATCAAACTTAACCACAGCTTTGTGGTGTAATAGGAGCCTACACTTCTAGCAAGCAGCCAGCCTATCAGACTGGGAACAATTTTACTCTGTGTGGAGTTAAACACATTCAGCGATGTCCATTTAGCCACGGAGGCTGAGGTGAATGAGTGGTCTGGGACGTGGTACATTTAATGAAAGCACTTTGGTATTTTTGTAGCCTAATACCATGGTAGAGATGAATGACTTTGAAGTTGTCTTATTTTGGATTTACTGGATTATGGGAAAGCCAGTCCCTTCGGCTGTGCTGTCCCATTTTACTGAGAAAATTGACCATTGCTTTACTCCCCCTAAAATAAGATGATACTGACTTAAGGCTAAGAGCTGGAACCCACGTCAGCAATTTTTTATAAATTAAAATCTAAAAGGGAGTGGACATAAAACTAAATTCATGCTTTTTTCCAAACAAGCTCCAAGTAATGACAGAAGGGCAGATGGTTGGCTGAGATCCCCGAGAATTGTTTCTACACTTTTGTGTGCATCCCCCCTGTTTGATACACAACAAGAGACTTAACAGAAGCTCAAAGCATCAAGTTTCATCCAGGAGGGGTCTTGATAATGACTCCAGTCAGTCATCACAGTATGAGGCTGAAGAAGAAGACCTCAACAGTGTACAGTGAGGAACTGGGCCGCTATCGATGGCAAAAATAATCTATTCCTATTTCATTCAGATGATTTGATAAAGGTTAGTTGGTTGTATTGTCTACTCACTTCCACTTTGAAACAATTCTACAACTTCCCACAGCAATTTAGACAAGTTCATTTGTGGTTGGTCAAGTTCATCTTCTTCAGTGAAAAACATACTTTGATGAAGCCCCAAATCAAATCGGCTCCCTTTGATCATTTGAGTCCGTGTTTTGCTTCCCAAACCCTCTGAACACTGGAGGTGCTATGAGGAGAAAGTCCCACAATGCCCATCACTAAGTCTCAACTGTCCTGTCACTGTCATCACTTTACCACTTTTCATCTCATCATGAAGTAATTATAATCGGGTTTGTTTGTAGACTTGCCACGATTATATTCACAATAACCACATTAACTTTGGTGATAAACTACAATGTCTTATCGCCTCATCTGAACCTACCAACTAGCACAGTGGTTTTTGCTTCAGCTGCTGCTGGTCATTGGTCTTGGTAGCACTGATAGTGGCTACCAAGCAGCGCAATTTACATGAAAGAAAATGACACTGTTGGTCCTAAACCAACAGAACTACTTGAACAGTGATCCATTGCTCCAAGATGTCATTTGGAGTTGTTGCACAATGAGAAAATTCCTTTGATAGGTACAGTTTTTAATTACTTCTTTGGTTTCAAATAAAAATAGTTTTCGTTACATTTTAGAGTAGAAATTAATGCCATGTCAACTGTGGCCACTTCACAAGCACCGGAGGAAACTGAGGGGTGGTCACAAAGCTGCCTGCAGGTTCATCAAGCTCCAACCTGTGGACAGTTACTGCTTTGTTCATGCTGTGTGTGTAGGGGGGTGTAAACCATAGGAACCACCACCCAGGACCAGACCCACACCCACAGTGTCAGGCCAACCAGAAAACTGCCCAAATACAGAGGTGCAGCCTGCAAAGCCACCCATCAAACACAATCCCAATCCCCGAAACACAGCGACATGCGTCCCCCCCCCCCCCAGACCGCCAAACGCCAGGGAGCCAACGACAGAGCCAGACAGAAAAGCTGTAATATCTAAATCCTCTGAATGTGATGTTAGGATGTTTTCTGCTCAGGACAGAGTGACTGTTTGAGATGGAGGAGGTTGAAGCATAAACTTAGCTCTCTTTTTTGAAATTTGCTTGGCTAAAAAAAACATAGAAGAAAGGTGAATGAATATATCCTAAAAGGATTCCCAAATATACCCAAGCTCTACCTGATCTAACCTCCTTCAGTCAGCAAACCCACACCTTGACAAATAAATGTTACTTTCTTCTTGGTGCGGCCTCACTAAATTACCATTAGCATGCCAACTGGCCAGAAAAAGTGTAAAACCTGCAATCGGGTGTCCACATCAACATGTTCAGTCATTGCATTGAGACTGCAAAGACACGTAGAAAAACTTTGGAGTTTGGAGAAAATAATTGCAGAGGCAGATTGATGGAGCCACACTGATGGTAGGCTTTCATGCCCCACCTTCAACCATGACTTTGAAACATGCTCAGACATCTCAGCCCATCTAAAGCTTTCAGTTCTGCTTTCATCAGCTGAGATTAAATGAATGCCGGCAGTTGACTTCAGCTTTAATCCGCCCATTTCTGCTTAGTATACCATCTGTTTTTAGCTATTTCCACACAAAAATTGTTTCAATGATGGAATGCTGACTCAAATATAAATGACTGCAAATCTCACAGCTCAGTGCAAGTGCCAACGACAGAAGACTGGAGGTCATGAAGCTGTCCTATAATAACTTTTGGTTAGAAGCAGAAGCTTTCAGGCTGTGTTCACATGTCTCTGCACAGTTTAGAGGCTGTGGCATTGTTCATTGTACCACAGCCTCACTGTGTTCATTCTCCAGCGCATCTGGAAACAACACAAACATTGACATTTTTTTCCCACTTTGACTGCAGCAAAATGCAACAGAATTGCATGAAACATTTAACAGCAGTGCTGATAAATGAACTCGTATGTCAGTGCTGTTGACCAAAGTTGAAAAACAACATCATTTGGATAATTTTACACTGCGTATTTCCTGCAGGAGTAGAGATCAAGTCTCATTTAGGTGACTCAAATAGGCAAAATGGTTTCACTCCATTTAAAATCATGTGCATTTACAGTATCTAATCATCAGCTGTGGTGAGAATCAAACTAGACCTATATATACTGCTCATGAGAAAAATGCTTTTCATTACCCGCTCATTCATCTCTGCTGAGGGATGCTGGGTGAGTTTGAATTGGAAAAAAGAAAAACCCAAGGCTTCTGAACTTTCCTTCACATTCTTCCCGCTGCACTAAGAATGGTTCTCAGGGATTCTTCCCAACCCGACACTTAAAATAAAACCTAAACCGACAAAAACAACTACAGACCTGAGCTTGGAGAGCATCCCGATGAGGGAAGTCTGCACAGATTCTAATGTATTTGGCACATGGGCCACCGGGGGTGATAAGCACAGGGTGCACAATACCATACAGAACTTAAGGAGTACTTCTGTGTGCCAGCTCCCAAGTTCATGGGAATAAACAAACAGCCAACAGGTGAACAGTTCAAGTTTTTGAGGACAGACCAATATTAGAAATTAATGTGTTCATTTCAAATAATGCATGAATTTATTTGACGAGGTAATTGAAAGGGAAGCATGTCTAAAAACTGTATGCACATACTTCATTTTTACACTCCAGGAGGGAAATATTTCTCAATGCACCTGAAAAAGCTCCTAAAAATGTGCACACTACCAAGTCATCTGGTTCACCTCAATACTGAACACACAGGATCTTTATCCATCATCCCGCCTCTCCTCTGGGGTGTCCTTGGAACCTGTGTTGCATTAACAGCACATGCACGCGGATGCTGTTTTGTAAAGTCTGAGCTTTGTGCGTGCTCACTTCAGAGTACAAGTGATTTGAAACAAAATAGACTTCACATATCTTGTCTTTGTGTAGACATGTTTCTGCATGTTTATAATTGTATTATTTGAACTTTTCAAACACACCTTGGAACATCATCAAGTCCCCACAAGGGAAGTTGCATCTCTAGAGGAAAAATAAATGTCGACTCCGCTGTCAAAATGAGGTGGTAATTTGCCTGTAGGCAAAATGAAAAGCAACAGTTAAACTGCAATGGGTGAGTGTGGCTCAATCGTCCAATGCCAGCATATTTTTCTTTTTCCACTGGAAAATGAAGGTAGGAATCACTCCGAAACATGTTGATGTTTGTAGGAGCCACCAGCTGGAGGTGCAACTTCCATTTCTCGGTGCACCATAATTATTTTCGGGCCTGCATACTTTGGTAAACACGGGGCCTCCATCCACAAAGACATGTGCATAATAGTGTTGAAGTTTTTTAAAACCTTGGGTTTGGCCTATGACACTTCTCACCACCACCAACACCACCAAGACAAAAAGTGATTCTACCAAGTGTTACCATGGGCACACAGGAAGGTGGGGCATGAGACCAACATACTGTCCAGTGATCAGACAAGAGTCTCCATGTGGCAGCCAAAACTTTTCAAAAATAAAGTGTGCTTCTTCCTGACTTCTTAAAAGATGAAATGCGGAGTTAAATGTGATTTTGTAAATTTAGGATTTTCATGTGCATGTCACCAATCTGTATGGGGAAACACTCATAAAACCATTCAAAGTAAAATTGAGAACATTTAAGAGACCAACATCTCCTTAGAAAAAGAAATTGAAGCCAAGAAACAGAAGTTTTAGACACCTCAGTTGGCTCTCTGTTGTAGTCCACCTGCAGAGAAGTTTACAGAGTACCGAATCCAATGCATCAAGATATAGGTCCTCTCCACAAGGGGGCAAGTTTCAGTGACTCAGTGTCAGTTTTAAATGGGATGGGAGGTCCATCAAAATGGAGACCTTCTGGAAAATTAAACTTTGGAACTTCTATACAAAGTGAGGCGAGCTAATGCACACGTGCCAAACTTTCACAGAGTCTACATTTCTGTAATTGATTCCCGATATAATCTAACTAAGCCTCAATGGTTGATGGTATTTGGGGTACTTTTGTGCCTTTTATCAATATCTGTGTCTTTAAAGGTATTCTTACCGATCTTGCACGGCCCACCTCAACCAAGCTTTTCGCCTCCCTCCTAAGGTCCCACCTCCTTTCTAGGTTTATCCACTCACCCCCGCCTGACCCAAACGCAGCCACAGTTCGGGGACGAGAATTGTTGCCTTCACAAAGGCTTCAAATAAGTAGACGAGACGCGTCATTTAAACTTCAGATTGTTTACTCTGAACTCGTGGCATATACAGACAGTACATCGTTATCCCATGGCTACACGACGCCTCTGCCAACTGCTTCCTATGACTGTTGCAAGCTGGGTATTGTAGTCCTCAACTTGTTACATGCAACACCACACCAGGTATACTTTCTATGGATTTGTGAAGAAAAACATAGTCAGAGATGCTTTTAGTGATCATGAGAGTGTGAATGCAATGAGATGTATTTTCGGGTCAGTCCAGCCAGCTGTAAAACATCGATGGGCATCCCTGCTTGTGAAAGCTTTCCTTCTCCCGTGTAGGAAGACCGGTTCTTATGTATCTGATGGATGTAGCCGACGTCAGAAACTTCTGCAGGGACTCCCCCAATAAAAGGCATTTTTTCGGTTGAATCAGTTCAGCTCTTGGGGATTGAACTTATGAATATCCTTACTTTGTCTCTACTCCACCATCATCTCATCTCTTTTTTTCAGGTCCGGAGGCTGCATCACTCTCTGTCGTCACTCGAAAGCAGAGTTGATATTGACATGAGTTTTGCTCTTTGTCGCATGAAGTTGTCGCTGTACTGCAGCTTTATGAGCAATAGTCCTCTTCCGTCCCTTCAGTTAGCCTTGGTTGCTCATATTAAGTTTTTTTGTTGTTGTTTTCTCACATCTAGCAAAGCCGTTTTGACCACTCTATAAGGCTGGTGTGGAGACAAGCGCGAGGTGAGGCTGGTGCTTGGTGAATAGAGAGGGAAGTGGGGAGTTGGGGGGGGCAGAAGAGTTGACGGAGTAACGGATGATTGACACAAATCTCGACCAAACATTCAATTCAAGCTGAATTGTATGATTGGCTAGATTTTTATCAGAAAAATAAAAATATAAAATAAAAGGTACATTTTTGTGTTCCAGCACTTGATGCATTCCTCTTCGATTTTATCCCCACATGCCTGTTAGGAAAATTTTGAAATTACAATAAAAAAGAATAGAATTGCCACATAGGCAAGTATACCTTTAATGATGTTCCACCTCGTGCATCAATTTTGGCATACTATGGTGTGCATGCGTGCATCATCACCTTGTCCAAGCACACCTGACTGTAACTGATAGTTGCATTTTTTGAAAAGCTTTATGTAGCACGTCTTAGTTTTAGTACTATCTGCTGTTTTCCCAAAATGTTCCCTTAACCCTCCTATTATGTTCATCGTTCAGCTTTCAGCAACAGCAACGCTTTTCCCATATTGTTTTAACGCGGTCCATGTTTAATCATCCAAAAGTTGTCAGAAACCAAAGATATACAAACAAACATTTTATATTTGTGTGTGTTTGCATTTTGTATTGTGTTTGTATTTGTGTGTCTGATAAGGTTGAAACATGTCTGACAGTTGCAAAAAAATAAACAAGCTATTTCTGATGCCATTTTACATTTAGGTGTGACTGGTGGGTCAAACTGACCTTAACAGTATTTATCTGATGTAAATGTGTGTGTGGGGGGTACGCAAATATGTTAGTTGAAAAATTTTTAAGCAATAGGTTGAAAACACTAACGAAGGCAAGCAAAAGAAATTTCAGACTGAAAAAATACTTTGACAATTTTTCTCATTTGCTTTGGTGCATTTGCCAGATCAGAATGGAAATTCTCAGAACGACTTGTTCAATCTCCACATCATCATGTCACTTGCGCACATCAAAAAAGCAGTTTCTCATTTCTTTGAACAAGTTGCAAATGCTTTGGTGCATCTTGCAAATGATTATGTCCAATTCTCTGCTGTTTCCCATATTATCTTTTGCTTTTGTCATGTTGATCAAAATGTATGATCTTGGGTCTCTGTTAAATTGTCTCACTCAGGAATTGGACGGGGACAACAGCAAGAGGGAAGAAGAGGAAGAAAAGTGAGGCTGCATGGTGGAGCAGTTGGGAGGCGAGGAAGAGGCAGAAGACGCCAACACATGCGAGTTCCGGATGAGATAAGGGCCACACTTGTCGACCATGTTCTCAATCATCAGCTTACAATGACAGAGATTGGTCAAAGAGTTCAGCCAAATGTTTGAAGAACAACGGTGTCCTCCATCATTCAGACGTTTCATTGAGAGAACAGGTATGTCATTGAACAATAGGCACTGTGCTGTAAATACTGTATATTTTCTGTCAAGCATTCATACAACACAATCGCATTGCACTTGCATTTTTACATTACTTTTTACAGTGAAATTTTATCCTGCTCAAATCTGTTTTTTCCACATAGGACTGCAAGACAACTTCACGGGGAGGTATCTGATCACCAGCCTCATGCACAAATGACTTTTCTGGCTGCTATGAATGCAGCTTGAGACGACATCACAGCAGTTGCCTGCAGAGGGTGGATAAGACACGCAAAGAGATGCTGTCCCTGCTGCATTACGAGGGATGATATTCGTTCGAGAATTTGTAGCCCAACAGAGAAGAATGACAGTAGGTGTCGGAAGACTGCTCTGCATTTTTTTTCCTACAGCACTGAATGTACAGTTTTTGCCTCAGGTGATCATCCTACGTTCACATTTCTACTTTTGTCCTTTTGTTTGTGCTATGGAGTGTCTTTTCCTTTCTGTATCCCAATAACATTTTCCGTCAATAAAATTACTTTGCTAACAAAGTGTAAATTACTGTAAAATTTCAAATAATTGTCATAAAACTTCAGCCATAGTGTCCATGGGAACATCCCTTCAGAGAACACTGTTGTACTGACACCATGACAAAACAATCTTACTGTCTTATTCAGACACAATGAAACAAAGACTTTTCATTCTGATGGCACCGACATGTTCACTGACAAAGATACTTACTTCTGAGTGACGGACAAAGCATTTTGAGCAAGAAACTGAGGTCATCCACTGTGTTATGAGATTCGTCCATATTGTTTTGAGAAATGAACTTGCTGTTTTGTAAATATCGAAACTGATTTGAGAAATGTATCAAAGCGACTGAGAAAAACTGTAACTGTAATTTTTGGACCTTGAAAATTTGAGACGAGTCAATTTGACCCAGAACATAACAGGAGGAGTTAATTGGAAAAATGTTGCCCTCAATGACCTACAAAATATAGCATATATACGCATGAAAAAGATTCATAAAAAAGGTTTCCAGCATAATTCAACCACAGAAAAAACATATCTCTAAAATAAAGAATCTCTAAAATAAAGTGCATTGTTAGACGCACTGAAATAAAAATGTGCTTGGATGTTTACAAAACCTTTTTCACGCGAACATACATCCTGAGCAGAGCTGTGTTGGCTATCGGGGAGCACATGCTGAATCTTGTAACATGGTTCTGAAGATTTCACTATCCACATAAAGCCAACTTTTTAAGTGACATTATTTAAATGGTAAACTCAATAACAAAGTGACATAAATTGAAAACTCAAAGACCCATTGAGCACAAGATGATGTAGAAAGAAGGGCATTACCCAGCCTCGTTCTCTTTGCATCAACAGCTCTCCGCAGCTGCTCATATCTTAGAGTGGGGTCTTGTTGGAGGAGTTAGTAAGTTGGTGTGTGGACAACAATCCTGCACAGCAGAGAAACAAATGTTGCAAACAACACTTTGCTTTCCATGCCGATGCTTCACTCCTAAGGTTTGATTGGTCAGCAAAGTGCTTTGAATTTTAACAACGGTATTCCTGTTTTTATTGATTGACATAACGAACATAAACAGAACTGACTTTTCTTTGTAATAACATTTCAAGAAAAAAATAGAGTGGATGAAAAAGTCGGGACATTTGTTATTTCTGTCTTCAGGAGCTGGTGGGATACATGACTGAATTGTAAAGCATGCTCGTAGATATAACGATAGCTGCAGAATGTGAAAAGTCCACAGTTCTTCCTCTTTTCACACTTTTATTCCTAAGAATTTTGGGGCTTGTGGTGATGAAACAGTTTTATATTGGCGGTCGTGCTGGTAAACAACAGTCAAACTGAGAATACCCGCACAAGTTAATGTTTTTAACCATAAAACATTGTTTTATTTCACCCTTTGACTTACAAAGAAAGAACAAGAGTAAACAGCAAAGAAGTAAAGAATTCTGAGAATCATTGACCACCTGAAACCAAAATCATGATTAAAATTAGAGAAACGGCTGAGGCCCAATGTCACTGCATTTGGTTTTAAAGTATATTTTCCTCTACGTAAAAAAGGGTTGTAGTTCCCAGAGAAGCAGCCAAAGAAGCCAATAAAGATTTTACAGTGACCAGAAAATAGACTTGAGATTTTAAATAATTGGCTTGTAGAAAACACACTGTAACTTGTTTCCCCGACTCAACATGAGCCAACATGCAGAAGCAGCCACACCTCACTTAGCAAATGTGTCGCTTTTGTTTCACAGAAGTAAAATGTAACATTTGCAGTGAATGTCACAAAAACAAACTTCGACACTTCGATACAGGCAGTAAACTACTAACTTTAGTAAACTTTAGTGAAAAAATGATGTATCTGATGTATCTGCTCCACATTTATTAGAGCAGGCCTTGGCATCTTTAATCTTGTTTTCAGTCGGAACTTGGCAAAATATTACACCTGCCCAGTTCCTAAAATCCACTTTACTGATCCTTTTAGGCCCCTTACACACAAAGAAAAATGTGGCCTCAAAGTGTTGACCTTAAAGAGAGACGTACCAGATATAAACACTTCTGAAGGTTCCGTTGTAGGGACACTGGACCTGAAGTAGCACATGTGCAGAAAAGCCAGTTGGTAACAGAAACCAAGAAGAAGTCAATCAAAGAATTCAAACTTTGATGAGCGTATTGAGTACTCACACAAAAAGGCTGGCCCTTTGTTCAGCACAACCATAGGGGTCCCTGTGGATTGGGCTCTGCCTCGTCTCACAGGGCACTTTCTTCTCTGCGGTTTTGGGGGGGCATGCGTCTGGTTGGTGGCTACTCACTTAGGGCACCCCACACTGGCTGCACCTCTGATTAGGTGGCCTTCCAGTTGGTCTGACATCCTATGTCTAGGTCTGGCACTGGGTTGTGGTCCCTCAGGTTATCCCCCACTGCATGAACAATGAGTGAACTCTAATAACACATACTGTATGTCAGTAAGTGTTACCAGTTTGTAGCTTGAGGAACCCACTGGTAACTTTGACACCACTGCTCAGTTTTTTCAGGTGTTTGCTCAGTGGCCAGTGATAGGACTCAGTTTCTCCCTGTGTCCACCCTCTGCATTATCACCTACTTCCCTCTCACTTCTACCTCCCACACCTCCTCTTTGCTCCAGCTACTGGTCTGAAAGGCTTCACACTGCATGTCCACTGTCTGACTCACAGCACAATAAGCACCGGCTGGTCATGCAACACTGCCTTGCTTTCATCTGCATGTCCCCCCCCCCCCCCGCCCTTTCTGGTCTTGTCTTGCTCCCAGTTCATCTATGTTCTCATGCCAGTCCCAACCAGCCTTTTTTCGAGCCCTTGTTCTATGTACCAACCTTTCTATCTTTTGGATCCTGTAGCCTGTTTGCCCTGTGATACTGATTGACCCATGTTTGGACCCCTGGATCGTCTCTCCGGATTCCCTCATTTTGGATTCTGACCTTGCCTGTCCCAGACTTTGTCCCTGGATCATCTTTAACATGGCTGTTATGATGTTTGAACTCTGGACTTGTCGACTTGCTCTCTGTGTGTGAATAAATAGTCGGTCCAATTCGTGCTGTGTCTGTTGTGCAGTTGAATCCATAAACCTGGCCTGACATATCTAAAGAGGGGATATTTGGTTTTGTTGTTGTTCTGAGTGTTCTTTCATTTTAAGTATTTGCTTTTAGTTTTTGGAAAAAAAGTCTACATTGTACATTAAGCTCAGATGGGAGAAGGAGGTTAAAACAGAACTGACTGAAAACGATTGGTTTAACATCTGTAAAAACAGAGACTACTTCCAGCTCTGACTTATGGAGGGAGTTTACCTGGAAGAACACAATGCGTTTTTTGCTAGCGCACAATTTAAGGCATTTCAAAGTAAAAAAGTTGAACATGGTAGATCTTGGAGGAAATGTGGGTATACCTCAGCTGGCCACTTTCATATCTTTTGGGAATCTCCAAAAATCTCTCCCTTTACTGGACAGATGTGGTTAAGACTACTCAACAATTGCTACAATTGGAGAAGAGTTTTAGTGTATTTTATTTGGGTAATATAGCGACTGGACTGAAGAAACAAGACCGCAACTAATTACAAATACTACAGGCGGCCAGTAGGAAGGCTATCACACAAAGATGGCTACATGAGGAACCACCAACTACCTTGGAATGGAAGGATATAATACTTGGCCTTTATGTTATGAAGCAACTGACCTTCTCCCTTAAACACTCAGTGTGAACACCTTTGGAAAAACTGGAAACACTTCCTAAGTACAAAGTCAGATTAAATCAAAACAGCAGTGGTGGAAAGTAGCTGGGTAAACAATGTAAGTATAGATGGGAACGTCGGCCCTGTTATTTTGCTTTTCACGTGTTCTGGAGAATAAAAAATGTTTCTATAAATAAACAGTCTTTAAAAAAAAAGGAAGTGAGTGAGTGAGTTGACATGAGTTAGTGAACATGTCACAGACAATTAAGGATTCAAAGCAGATTCATGTAAACCGTCTTTTTTTTTCTCCAGCATTTTTATCTGTTTTTACGACTGTGAATTTGAACCGATCTGTTTTTATTTCACTGTATCGCTCACTGTCGTTGCTAGTTCTTTTCCCACTTCAAACTGCTTTCTTTTCTTTTGCATCCAAAGAACTCTAAATGTTATATTTTCCTCACAGTTCACTGTGTCAAGTCAAAGAAAGTCTGTCAAGACGTAAAATATTAAGAATCATTTTTTTCTTCCACACAATATAGAGAAAAAAGATCTGTTATGTGAATAAACTGATGGGTGTGACAACTGCTCACTCAGCTTTAAATAACACAGTAGGCATAAAGGTACTGTAAGCCATTACCTGTACCTGAAATAAATCTGAAAATGAGACCACAATTTGATTCAGTCAGCAACCAGTTGAGCATGTCTGCCTGTTTTCTTTCACACGAGGCCAAACTTTCCATAATGACTTGGGAAAGATTTTGTCAGGCTGAGAATGGAGCTCCAAAAACACTCCAGAAAGATGGCTGAAGGTTTTGGTTTGCTATTCTGAAAAACTGTCAGCCTCAGGTTGGTCAAGCTTCTAACCAGGATTTTTGTCTTTGGCTCCCTGTAATTGCGGCCAAACTCAGCCAGTCAGTTCGACTTCAGTCCTCCCAATCATCCACCTCCCAGTGCCTCTTAGTGGGATTTAGGGTTTAATAAAAGGTTAAATCTAAGATACTATCACTTCCCTTGTTGAATGCTATTCTGAGCTGCTCTTTTCCACAATCCTATGCTCACTTTGGCACATCAGCCGACACTAACTTTAGCCGTTTTCCTTCAAGGCGTTCCTCAATCAGTGAGAGCCAATGGAGACAAGGTGGCAAAAGGCATACATAGCAAACAAGGTGTGTGCAGGCCTGAGACGATTCAGCAACACAAGACAAAAAAAGGCAGTGTCACACTCATTGCTAATCACCAGCACATATCCAAAAACAGTCACAAAGGAGAAAAAATAAGACACAAATTTTCCTTTTTCATGGCACTGGAGTCCAAAAAAAAAATCAGCGGAAGCAAGGAAGTGGGTTGGTGCACAGCACACACAGCAGCGGTGGGCAAATGGATTTAAATGTCAATAGTAACCATAACAATGGGTATCGGTGTTGGACAGACACTAGCGTGATGAGACTGATACTTTATTTGCAGTTTATCTTCTAATCAATTTCCCACAGAATTCACACAGCTGCTTCTTTCCAAACCGTCTGTGCAAAAAGCACACATCTGTCAGGACACTGCTTCTCTGCTGTACTTGTCATGTGTGCTGGAACGACATTCATCACTGTGGTTACACCATTAATTTACATGAACAGGTTAAAAGCAGATCACCCTTGAGAATTACGAGCAGCAAAAAACATTGGGGGGTTGCCTCTCAAAACCAAAGCAGACCCTCAAAGCAGACCCTCAACACTGCGACAGAGGTCTCCGGGAGAGCATTTTCTGCCAAAAAATCCAGGAATCTGACCCTGGCGTCTGACTCTCCATGCTCTTGGCCAGTGCTGTCATAATTTCTTTTTGGCTCCATGCTTTGCGCAGTATGATGACGCATGCTGTGATGTGACTCTGGTGGCACGTGTTGCCAGATGAGTGTTTTTTATGCTGCATATGAACCTGTGTTTGCGGTGAGTTTTTACTACAGAAAATCTGGCACGTTCTTGGACCAAATTGAACAGCAGAAGAACACTTTATTTATTGTATATTTTATCCTTGATCTTTTTAATTTCTGTACTTATTTATTAAGTGTTTGTAAATTTCTCTGTCTCCCTCAGACCTGCTGCCGCTGTAATGTGCATTTTCCCCATTGTGGCACTAATAAAGGATTTATCTTATATCTTATCTTCACAAACATCAGAATGAAAGTGTTCACAAAAAAGTTCATCAAGCAGAAATTCAGTGCGTTCAGTTCATGTTCGCCAGAAATATGAACGAGTTCATGAACAATCGTTCATTAAACGCGTTCACACGCAACAATGCCTGTAGGCGCATAATAACAACCACGCCTTCATCAGTCTACCTTCAAGGAGCCATGATGGCACTAGTGGCTCACTGCCATCAACGTGTGAATGTGTGACAATGAATGAATAATGAACCTGAAGTGAAGCATCATTGAGCGTCATGAAAAAGGCAATACAAATACAATACAGTATTATTGATGGTATTAATTGTTTCACAGGCTGCATCAAGCCATTCGAGCTTGCAGGGTTCAAAGGCAGAACATGCCCAGAAAGATCATGAAAGGATTTTGCCGCTGGTTAAATTGCCCGACATGTATCAGCTGACTTGTGTTACTTTCACCGAGTGCGAGGAAGCAAGCCGACAGTTTCCTTCAGCATTGCTTAACCAGAATGAACATCAAGCAGAGCTCTTAAAACGTGTAGAGAAGGAGCAAAGCACTGTGATCTGAATTGATTGGAGCAAAACATTGGCATGTTACTGTGTTTGAAGGGGACAAAAAAGACACAATGGTAACAAGACCCTTCCCAGAAATACTACCCACAATCACAAGTAGCACGTGTGAAAGCAGCAAGGGTGACTCCTGTAATAGCACCACATTGGAGCTTTGCCTTCAATGCAGTTTATCTCCTCCCCTAATTACATGTTTATCCTTTCCTGTTCCTGCATTCTGCCATGCACCACGCACCCAGAAACAGCAGCATGTGAATTTAAGTAGCTGTTTACATTAAACCTCACAGGGCCTAGATTTAGATAGGGAGGTATTAAATTGTGACAAACCAAAAAGACGCAGTTTAAAAAAAAACAAAACAAAAAACGATTGCAATAAAGAAAGCAGTCATGCCTCACTGCGGTCGCAGCCACTTTCATTGCGAGATGCAGTGGCGTATCTGCTGCTTAGAAAGCTGTTAAATGGTGACTCCTCCCCAATGCTACTCTGTCATTTCATTCCGAGGGGTTACCAAAGATGCCCACAGCTGCTTCAGAGCTTATCTGTGGCTGCAGAATCATTGGAAGATGAAATGGCACAGTCACTGGGAGGAAGGCTTCTTTAACCAGAGATGGTGTCAGTCACACAGTGTGCCACAGGATTGCTGACAGCAAGAAAGCTGAAAACCGGAACACACCAAAGGATACATACTATACTTTTTTCCAGAACAGTTACTGAATAGTTCAGGTACCAGCAAGAGTGGATTTAAACATCAGCAAACAAGCAGGCAACAAGCAGAGTAACAGAATCTCACATTTTCATTGATTCTATACTGATCAGATCATCTACATGTGGAAATGAGACCTCAACAGCAAAAAAAACAAAAAAAAACGAGGCGACGTGCTTCCTCAAAGGAGTCAACAAGTTCACATTCAGAAGACGATGGAGTAAGTGGATGTTTATGGTTCCTCCCTAGAGCTGAACACTTCAAAAAGTTCCGTTTTCAAGTGTGCGAATGATCCCATGACAGCAACAAACAAACAAGTCAGCCTAACTAAGATCTACAGATACATGACAAGTTTAGAGGATGGTGGTGGTGGTGGTGGTGGTCCGGCAGTCTGATGTACTGACTCAAAATAGGTGGTTCAGAGCAACTACTTTCAGTTCAGCTCAGCTCTGACACCTGCTTGTCCCCAAATCCTAGTAACTAACCACATGTGCCCTTGAGCAAGGCGATTAATCCTGACTGAATCCTGATTGCCCTGCAGTGCAGACCCCCCCCCGCGCTCCAATCAGTCAGGAAGTAAAGTTATCCTGTATTGTGTCCTTGGTGAAATTCCTTCCCTGCATTTACCTCATAGTAAACCCTAAATACAGCGAGCTGCTGCAGCATGGCATGAAAGGAAGTAGTCAGGGTTGAGGGCCATGCTCCAGGGCCACATTGGTGCTGACCTAAACAGGAAGACACTGAGACTTTTACTTTGTCCACCTCAACCTCTCGCCAGTTTGGGTCTCAAAGGCTGACCGTCGCAAGTTTGCTTCACAAAGGGCAAGGTCCACCTTCGGGTGAAATGACCCCGACTGAAAATGGTATAACGATGACAAATAAAATAAAACTATTTTTAACAGCACCTATTAAACTTCAGCAGCAGTACAGTGAACCCTCCCTTACCGTGGAGTTACGATCCAAAAGAACCAGCGACAGGCGAAATCTGCAAAGTAGTCATCTTTAGTGTTTACAATATTATACACTCCTGTGGTCAGTGGTGGCACCCAGCCGTGCAGCTTCTACCTTCCTTTATATCCAGAAGTGTAACTTTCTCTGTGATAGTTAGGGTCCTCCTGCCTCTTGGGCACATCCACAGCTGCCTTTGTTGGTGCACGTTGTAGGTTTTGTCATTCAGAAACTTTGCAAACACCAACTTGACGAGCCGAACACATTCTGTACCGGGTCGAGATGATTGACATTGGCCTACAGTTCCTCAGCCAATCAGGACACAGAACACAATGAGCATTCATACACTGTTAAAAAAATATTCAAAAAAAGCATTCAAAAAAACTGCACAAAAGAATCTGCAAAACAGCAAAGCCACGAAAGGTGTACGCCATTATAGCGAGGGTTCACTGTACAACGACTCATCTGTGGGATCACACCACACAGGTCACGATAACTCCATATGTGCCCTGATGAGCTCCTCACTCTGCTGCCAACTCAACACGGGCTTTCCTTTGGCTATTTGTGACAAATACTTGTTTTAAAACATTCACATATTGCAAAACACAACCCAAACACAGGGAGTGACGATGAATGAATGTTATTCACTTCACCTTCCAGCCAATCACTGTATCCATCTGATGGCTGCACCTATTTTTGTGGTTTTGGGATTATATTGGTCCCTGGTTTCTTGGTCTTTGATTACTTTCCATTATTTGAAAGGAAGGTGACCTTATTACAGTGAACACTTGGGTGCACTTTCAGAAAGCCATAACAAAAGTGAATAAACTGCAGAAGTCTGGCTTCTCAAAGCAGGTGAGCTGAGCAAGACAGCAACCCACTTCTGCCCCCTGGTGTATCATAGCTACAATTAAGGTTCCTGGGATGATATGCAACTGCAGGCTAGTTTATACAGGAGTCACAGCAGCATTCCAAAGACATTGAGCAGCCACAACAGGCGCCGCCAAACCTGAACCCAAATTAGGTCCCGAATGCCTGGTTGAATTGGAATGAGAGCAAACAAACCTGCTAACAGAACTAACAGATTAACTGATGGGGAAAGAGAAAACTTTCAGCATCCTTTAAAAGAGGGATAATTTCCATTTAATCAAAAACTGAGCAGATAATAGCCACATGGTCTCACCAAGTAAGTATTAGTGCTGTAAGGGATGCTCCAGGAGGGAATTAAGGAAGGAATCTGTCAAAAAAGAGCTCACAATTGTGTGACTGATGGAAGAAAGTTAAGTATTGGCACAGATACGGTGTCTAAGAAACGTGACCTGTGGTAAAAAGTGTCACCATGGAGGAGATTGATGGGGATCCCACCACGACTGCTCTGCAGAGACGTAAGAAACCAGGCAGAGAGAAAAAAAAAAACAGGGACAATGGGAGACGGTCACTCCTTGAAGTGACAGGCCTCATGAGGACATGGCACCCGTCATTAGAGATGACATCAGAACAGGGAGGGAGGGACCTTCCATGCGAGGTAAATCCTCCACGATGCTTGGAGGGAGAGCAGTTCAGTATAAAGGGGGTGAACCTTGAAGCTTGGGAAGAAGCAGCTGCCATTCGGACACGCAGACACAGGAACTGCACCACTATAGGATATAAGAGTGCCAGCGGGACAAGCAGCCCCCGACTTCCGCGCTCTGCTGTTTCTTTGGAGCATAAACCTCTTCGGTAAGGTGTTTCATGCATTTTTGCTGTGAAACTGTGGGAATTCCCTGCTGTAGAGCTAAGAGGGAGGGAGGGAGAAAGGGAGGGGGGAGAGGGGGTGTGGGGTGGTCCTTGGTGGGAGTAGAAGCTTGCATGTCTGACAAGTGTATGCAGCCATGTGACGGGGCTGAGTTTGCACCAGAAGAGAGAGCTGCGAACAGATTGAGAAAGACAGATGAAATGAACCTTCGCTGGGAGATTTCTTCCTTACTGCCTTTTATTAGGTTGTTCAGTTTTAGAAAGATAATGCTAAACATGACTGTCTTTCATAGAACTTTGTTGTTATTTCAGGTTTAGCTTCACAAGATGGACCTGAGGGTAAGCAGCCTCCTGTTGGTCCTCCTGGCCTTGGCTGAGGGGACCCCTGACAGGTACTACCATGTCCCCAAAGTCAGCAAGACCCCTTACAACGTCAAGAGCCATGGTGAGTCCCTACTACATTATCAAATCAGGATTCGAACCAGCATGAAAAATGTTCAACAAATTGACGTGATTTAAAATGATTAAACACTCAATCAACAAGAAATTAGAAAAAATAAACGTCTGCCTTTATTTACACTGCAGCAAACACCATCTAAACATTGGCAGCTTGTCACGTTGCTCGACTGATTTCAGTTTGGTATCCAAATAGATTGAATCCACAACTTGAACCAGCAATTTCACAATAATGGTAATCTCGTAAAATTCTGCAAACACTTCAATAAGACATCATAGCCATGGTCCCTGTGACAACTCCCATTTGGAAAAAATCTTCTTTCAGGCGTCAAGTGTAGAATGCCACCTTGATATAAGACGTGTTAAAAAAAAAAAAGGTGTCAGAAAACAGAAAAAAATAAAGAACTGACTGGAAATCTTTAGCTTGAAAAATCACGAAACCTAAACAAATAGACGTGCTTTTTTGTTGAGCATTATGCTACTGATGTGGTTTGACTGAGTGCTGCCACATAAACGCAGGCGTCGACAACAAGGGCTACAATTTGATGGATCTCCTAAACAGATGCTGTTGCCACAATGTAGACGCACCCTCACAAAGTGTTCACGCAAGTTCAAACAATAAAGCTTAGAAACAAACCACAGCCAGTTCTCTCTTCCTCCCATAAAATGTGATGAGGAGCTGCCAGATGGAGATTGAGCAGCTGTTTATTGGAGTGACTCTGACAGAGACAGAGAACCTGTGGCTGTTTACCCCAGAAAGGCAGGTCAGTAACTGCAGTCAGCATCAACACCTTCACTTTGTGGTGTTGCTGGCCACCAAAAAGTCCACTCCTGGCTCAAATATGTCCTGTGGGCTCTCAGGAACAGCCCTTATATGGGTGGGAAATGATAGCCTTCTCATTTTTCTCTCCAAACACAATTACAAAAAGAACAGTTGGATCTATCTTTTGGTGCTGCCACAAGAAAGCTGGGGAGAAGAATACCACCCTTACAACCACCACTACAGAAGCTGCACGCCAATTCACAAAGCTACCCATTTAATGAGAGGTGGGTCAGGGTGTAGATTAGCCAACCACATCAAAGCAAGAGGAGCTCGCCAACAAAAAGACAGCTTGAGCTTCTTGACCAAAGCAATGCTAGACTCCCAACACTTTGAACTATTGTAATTTACAAATACAGTAAACCTATGGTCAAGTTAATGTAACAAGAGATGTCTCCACAAGTCCTCCACATTTGCTTCATGCAGAGTAGAGTCAGAGAGGGGAAAAAATATATCCAACACACCCAAGACAGGATGTGTCAAATTTGCTCCCAAAGGCAAAAACTTTTTAAGAAATACAGGAGAACTGTGATTTCTAATCTGTGCTCTCAGGCTGACACTGTTCAGTGAGAGTATGTCAGCAGAACACTGTAACAAATAACTGAACAGATGATGACAGCAATGCAGCTTGCTACTTTCAAACATGTGAAATCAAATCCACATGGAAGCTCCACTATTTGTGAGTTTGCAAAAGTGTGCATGCTGGAGGCTGTATAAAGGACTCAGCCAGAGCAGTTTTCATGTCTTTAATTAAAGCAAAACTTGAGCAAACAACGTAGTTGAAAGTTATATGGTTGTCTTTTTGGGCAATGAAAATACCAGAACTGTTTTACCAAAACACTTGCGACTCTCAGATCTGTACAATAATCAAAAAGTGAAACTTCTTTACTCTGTTTGCCAAAGAACTAAAGTCAAAATTTTGGCTGTTTCATAAGCAGAAAAAATACTCTTTCTTCACAATCAGTTCAGAAAACACGATTAGTTAAGAAAACACAAACAGCTCAGAAAATACACGAGGATACATTTAAGAATTCTTGGAAAAAAGGACATTCTTGTGTTCTCTTGATTCATAAATGGGGACAATTAAAGAGCTACTTCTCAGGAAAATATAACAGATCCATCTAATGCGTATAGATGCACTCAACTGACCTTGCAAATAAGACCTGTGCAATGCTATATGACGCAGATCCTCCCAATGCTGAGGACTTGCTGACCACAAACTCTACATTCACAGCCAATGGCTGCTCAGAGAAATTATATACGGCAGTTCACTGTGGGAAAGTCCAGTTACAGTATACTGAGGTCGGTGCACTGGGACCCACGCCACCAGTCATAGGCCTGGTGAGAGCATCACCTCAAATACAGAGAAATATTCCCAGAGTGGAAAAAAGAAAGCCACTTTCTCACCACCACCTCATCCATAATCACAGGAAGTGGCGTTTTACATGAGGTCAGGACCTTTTGGAGTAGAACAACAAGGACATTGTAACATTTCTTTAAAAAAAATGAAAAAGCACCAGTTCCCTTGAAATGAAACCACTGTCCACTGATGAACCAGATTACTATGTAGTTTCTGGGATTGAATCTAACAAACTGTCAGTTTCACACAAAAATATCACAATAGGAACTGTGCAATATAAAACACACCTTGTTACCTGACAAGTACCCGTATTTTTCTGTTATCCAGCTGTTGCAGGACAACCAGGTACACCAGGTCCTCCAGGTGAGCCAGGACCAATGGGGCCACCTGGACCTCCTGGTAAGAGTGGTGTAGGGCACACTGGTCCACAGGGTCCACCAGGACCCCCTGGACCCTCTGGCTACTCTCAGGCTGGTAAGCCCGGTACCCCAGGAGGCCCTGGAAAACCAGGCACACCTGGTGCTCCTGGAGAGAGAGGCGCAACGGGAGCAACTGGCGCTATGGGTCCAAGAGGAGCACCTGGTGCACCCGGAACTCCTGGACCTGCTGGACTTTCATCTGTTGGAAAACCTGGACCTGCGGGATTCCCTGGTGCTATGGGCTCAAGAGGAGAGCCAGGTCTGAAGGGACATCCTGGTATTCCTGGTCTTCCTGGTCAGAAAGGAGAGCGAGGCATTGGAGTTCCTGGCGTTCAAGGAGCACCAGGTCCGGTGGGACCAATGGGACCATCAGGTATGCCCGGCAAGCCTGGAGTAGGTAAACCTGGTGCCACTGGCTATCCTGGAGAACCTGGCAAGTCTGGCATGCCAGGAAGAGATGGTGCTCCTGGACCAATGGGTCCACAGGGTCATAAGGGTCACACTGGTGCTCCAGGCACTGGAGCACCAGGAAAACCAGGCCAAAATGGTACACCAGGTATGCCTGGACCTATGGGGGCAAAAGGTCCACAGGGTCCAGCAGGTTCGCCAGGCTCCCCTGGCATGCCAGGTGTTGGAAAAACAGGTGAGCCTGGTATACCAGGAAGCAGGGGGTCTCCTGGTACTACAGGAACCACTGGTCAGAAAGGAGAGCCGGGCCCAACTGGATTTACTGGAATGCCAGGTGCTCCTGGTTCTATTGGTCCAGCAGGTCCACAAGGCGCTAGAGGGTTCCAAGGGGAGTCAGGCCCAGTAGGACCCAAAGGGGACATAGGTATGGTTGGTGCACCAGGCCCACGAGGAACCAAGGGTGATCAGGGAGCTCAGGGTTTCACTGGAAAACCAGGTACCCCTGGAGCAGTCGGTCCTTCAGGAATGCCAGGGCATAATGGTGCTCAAGGTCCAAAGGGTGCACAAGGTCACACTGGTGCTCCGGGAATTCCAGGCTCAAATGGTGCCCCTGGACCAAAAGGTCACACAGGTCCCGGAGGAGCACCAGGTAAGACTGGTGAGGATGGAAGGCCAGGTTCAATGGGACCAGTTGGGCCCCCTGGTCCTTCAGGTCCTCCAGGACTCAAAGGTCACCCAGGTCTTCCAGGCCCACCCGGCCCAGCTGGCATGACAGCTAAGGGGGTCTCTGGCCCTATGGGTCCCCCTGGAATTCCAGGTTCCAGAGGTCAAGATGGTCTGCCAGGTCCTGCTGGTCCTCCAGGTCCACCTGGCCCACCTGGCGAGACCGTTTATCACCATGAGAAGAGCATGCCAATTAAATCCCATGAGGTTGTGATGTCTCATGAGATGATGAAGGCTCCCATGTCTGCTTTCAGTGCTGTGCTCACCCAAGCCTATCCCCCAGCAGCAACCCCGGTTGTGTTCAATCAGGTCTTGTACAATGGCGAGCATCATTATGACTCCCACACTGGTGTGTTCACCTGTCAGGTCCCAGGTCTCTACTACTTCAGCTATCATATCCATGTCAATGGTGCTAATGCACTGGTGGCCCTCTACAAAAATGATGAGCCGATTCTTTTCAGCTATGATGAATACAACAAGGGCTTCCTGGATCAGATGTCAGGCAGTACTGTCCTCATGCTCCATCCAGGTGACCGAGTCTATATTCAGGTCCCTGATGAGGAGAGTAATGGCATTTTTGCTGCCGATAATGTTCACTGCGCTTTCTCTGGGTTCCTGATTGCCTCAACGTGATTTCAGAGAATCGCACCAAAACCTTAAAATCTTACAAAACAAAGAGAAAACTCAGAGAAAAAAATTGACTAACTAAATTTGAAATTCAAATTGTTGTTTGGAGGAATATAGGGCATTAGGGTCTTCAATTATACCTGCTTTGATCAAATCTTTAATAAGCATCAGTTTGCTCATCAACAACTTGAGACAAATAAGATAATTATGGCTCAAATTGATCCCCTTGTGTGTGCCTGCGCAACTTACAAAGCCTGAAACAATATTGATTTATATTTCATGTGGTGCTATAAAGTGCCTGTAACATTTACAGCACAACTTTTCTTTGTGTTTGTTTTTACTGACGGCTGTTGCTAAAAAAAGTTTCCTATAATATACATCCAAAAGACAAGCAAAACTGTTGGACTATGTTTTCAGAGATAAACACATTCTCACAAGCACTGTAACCAGAAAAATTGCAAAAAGGGATAAGATCGTCTAAGTAAATCAGATGTTCGGTTATGTACCACTTACTGACCAAAACACAGAATAAAAGTTCTACTTTCAAAAAGAAAAAAAATACTTGTCTGTGCTGTTTGCTTTTCAATGTCCGATGATAAAATCCATACCTTTGAATGCAGATGTGTTGTAGTTGTGGTCAATGGCAGCGACCATGTCTTTCCAAAAGTCAGAGTTCACTTCGTTCCCTCGCTGTTCAAAAGCAAAAACTGTTTCAGATGAATGTCACCAACTATAAAAAAATCAACGCAACTCAGTGTGAAACTCAGTAAAATTTACCTTGTGCAACATGTCCACAACTCGTCCACAGAGGAGAGCCCCAGGGAGATCAAAGTAGTTGTCGTAGAAATAATATTTTGCTGTAAAGATATTATTTCAATATGACTTAAAATTGAGACTGAGTCAAAGTGACAAACAAGAACCAAATCCTGGATATGACCATCATACCTGATCTTGTAAAGGAGCTATTAAGGCTGTTGAAGTGCTTCCACTCCCTTTTCGGGCCATAGTGCTTGATGATTTCTTCAGTACTGAGATCATTCGTTCCATGAGTGGCTCTGATCAACCAAGAAACAGAGTACTAAATACATACTATACTTTAAAGAATATAGGAACCAACTCATGACAGCACATACCTCAAAACAGTTCCATCCTCAGCAAGTTTCACAAGGTTACCGTCCTCCAGATCAACGACAAGCCCTTTAAAACTGTACCACAAAGTACAAAGGGTTAAACAAGAATGAATAGATTGATTCCTGAAAGGATTTAGCTTCTATGGATTGCATATTAGTTTCAACAATTTGAAAAAAAAGAAAACGTCAGTCATTTCTTCATTTATACACAAAGTTTATACAGCCCAATCCCATTTATTGAGTGTTAGCGTTGGGCTTTATGTGGCATCCTTGAGGCTGTTGCACAAATGTGGAATTAAATCATTCTGTATAACCACCCAAATCCAAGTCTGACAAAGTCCTATCAGAGCACATTGGAAAATTAGGTGCAGTTGGAAGCAAATGTATTGATTATGCAATATAAATCAATATTTTGCTTCCTAAGAAATTTGAAGCTGCGAGTCTTGACACATAAGTCCCATTCAAATTCTCTCTCTCTCTCTCTCTCTCTCGTTGGGTTGCAATGCTTGCTACACATGATGGCAACAATACAATGAACTGTGAAGGTGAAAATGCAACTAATTGTTGGAAGACAATCATATAGCAAAATCATGATAAAAAACAAAACAATGTCAAACCTATAGCAGAGTTTTTGCTGGTGGAAAATGGAAGATTGTACAAGTCGTGCAAAATATATCAGCTGTCTCATCAGTTTGAGGCTTCGTTTTCTGAAACATTGGCAAGTCTCTCCTTAGCAAAATTAGACACATTTTAGAGCCAATATCCCAGCCAATGAGCATCTGTGAAGCTGCCATTTATTCTCAGAGCTTACATTCAAAATTATTCACACAAGACAGATTGTGCCAATAATTGTGTGTTCGGTGGATATTCAAGGAATTGGGTTCCTGAGCCCCAGCTGTGCATGGAGGTGAGGCTGTTTTTCTCTGGCCAGTAGCGCTTAACCTCCTGCACCACCTTGGCCTCTTCCACCTCAGCCAGATGTCATTCCATGTTCCTATAGTTTTTGTACAAGGGTTGGGTCATGGAGGCCTCTGCCTTTGACTGCCACCCAACCCACAACGCAACCGGCTCCTGTGGCCCTTTCGGCGGGTGGTGGGCTGATTCAGGCTCGGTACTGCAGGGTCGCGTAGGCTAAGACCCACTACCAGACAATGTTGAGCCCCAGCCCCATCCTTGAATCCAGGGCGGGGCCCTGCGGATGCTGATCAAGGCCACATGAATGGGAGGAGAATGGAGCAGGAGGTTGACAGGCAGATCGGTGCAGAAGCCACAGTGATGCAATCAATGTATCAGTCTGTTGTGGTAAAAGGGAGCTGAGCCAAAAAGCGAAGCTCTCTATTCACCGGTCCATCTTCGTTCACACCCTCCCCGTGTGGTCAGTAACTCTTTGTCATGACCCAAAGAACCAGATTGCGGAAGCATGCGGCCCAAATGAGTTTTGTCTGCAGGGTGGTGGGATGCACCTCTCAAGATCAGCTGAGGAGTTCTGCCACTTGGGAAGAGCTCAAAGTAGAGCCACATCTCCTCCATATAGGGAAGAGCCAGCTGAGGTGGCTCAGCCATCTGTTTTGGAACACTCCTCTCAAGGTAGGTGTTCCACTGGGAGGAGG
>JASSRZ010000643.1:0-12372 GCA_032164315.1 Malacoctenus gilli
CACACACACACACACACACACACACACACACACACACACACACACACACACACACACACACACACACGTACACACACGTACGCACACACATCGTTCTGTTAAAGGTATGCTCCGTGCAGTCCAGATTTACGAGGCACTGAATATTTCCCTGTGATGCCTGTTGCTGCCTTTCTCTTTCATGTCTTGCATACACACAGACACACAAACGTGTGTACACACAGTGCGACTGTTGCCCTTTCATGTGTGGAAAAGGGCAACTGCAGGGACCAGCTGTCAGGAGCTGAAGCAGATATGTTCTCCTCGCCGGTACAGTTGCTTTCCATGAAGCATGGCCTCCTTCTCTCTCTCTCTCTCTCTCTCTCTCTCTCTCTCTCTCTCTCTCTCTCTCTCTCTCTCTCTCTCTCTGTCTTTCTCTGTCACACACACACACACACACACACACACACACCCACACACACACACACGTAACATCACAAAATGTCCTTGATTTGGACGCAGCATCGGTTGCGACCCACCCTGAAGAGCTCCTGGTTGGGTGGGACAGAAACTCAGAGTGACGATCGTTCGACAGTCATATCTGCATCAGAGTACAATTCAGATCGTCTCCTGTTACATCTCCTCCCTCTTTTTTTCCATATATATTCTGGAGTCGCTCCAGTCTCGCTGCTCTTTTCCATCCGTCCTCTCGCTCTTCTTGAGTCTCTCCAGTCCCTTCTTTTTTTCTAGGCTCCTCTCATTTCCCTTCATCATGTGCTTTTTTTCTTCTTGTTCTCCCTTCATTCATTTATATAGTAACAGAGGTTTACAGCCTGGGGGCCGAGACCCTCACAGTGGGCGCTCGAGGCTTTGCCTGCTCCTTGGCTATCAAAGTCTCAATTGCCGATTTCAACAAAAAACATTTTTTATTTCTCGAGAGCAGACTTATTGTCTCAGTTCTTTCTTTTTGTTTCACTCTTAAGTAACATTTGCTGCCATCACCTGCTGAATCACCACCTCCGCCTCCTCCCCCTCCCCCTCCTCCTTCGTGGTCTTAAGTTACACCAGATGTGGAACCTCGCTGTTTGGAAGACTGATTGATTTTCAGCCTCGCTGCAGTCCAGCTGTTGTATTTGTTAACTAGTTCTGTCTGCTCCTAGGTTATCAAAATTAAAGGCAAAAACCAGAATAAGACACTTTCTACTGTGTAGAGCAGAACCACAGTTGCTTTTATTCTGAAGAGTCCTGTTGTTGAATGTGTTTCCCTCAGTATTTATCATCACTGTAATATTTTGAAAAAATTAAAAAACGATATAATGGTGTAAACACACTTGTGTACAGAAATAATGTGTACTGTATCTGCAGGAACTTCTGTCACTGTGTGTTTCCACTTCTCTCTCTCTCTCTCTCTCTCTCTCTCTCTCTCTCTCTCTCTCACACACACACACACACACACACACACACACACACACACACAGACACACACACTTGGTCCCCCTCAGCGTGTGTGTGTGTGTGTGTGTGTGTGAGTGTGGGTCTCCTGGGCCGGGCCATAACAGTGATGGATGGGCCGTGTGTGGAGGCCGTTATTATTTGTTATGTGAGCGGGTGTGTGTGACTGGGCCGAGCGGGCCCATACACCTGCTGCGCGCCTAGAGAGCCCCGGCGAGCTCGCAGAACAGCTGGACGCATTGATTTAGCAGTTCGCTCCGCAGGCTGCAGGAACAAATCAAGCAACAGCTAATAAAACCGGCCTTTATGATGGCTGCTCCATTTGCCCTCCAAAACAACTGGCTACATCATGTGTTTTTCTAACGCCCGCCGCCACTCAAAATTAAACCCCGGGCTAAGGTGTCGCTTCTGGATGCTGTGGCGCTTAAGGCCTAATGTCTGGATTTAACGCAGCGAGGGTAATCAATGTTGCACGGTGCATGCGTGCTTGCATGCACAACCACTTGCAGGAGTGAGAGCTGCATGTGAGTGTGTGTGTGTTTGTGTATTGGTGTGTACATGTGCGAGTCAGTGGACTTTTGTTGGTTTTAAAACATGTTTGTCTTCACACCTTTAATATGATCAATACTTCTTATATCAACGTCCAGGTGAAATAAGTGTTAACTTTTGCAGCTGGATGAACAAAGTTTACATAGTGTGTGTGTGTGTGTGTGTGTGTGTGTGTGTGTGTGTGTGTGTGTGTGTGTGTGTGTGTGTGTGTGTGTGTGTTAGTGAGCCCAGTTGAGGCTTTTCCTACAGCTGTGCTGTGAAGCTCCGTGCTGGCAGATGATACACTGACTCTATTGTGAGTCCCATTGTGAAGCTCTTATCACACCTGCTGAGCCCGCGGATACACAGGAACACGTCAACTAAGCCTTTGCACTTTGTTTTCCACACATTGTGTGAGTGGAGAAATGTTAGCTATTTAACAGATGTAGCAGGGCCGTGACTGTCTCGTTGGGGGGGCTCCATGCAGTCCAGGGTGTTACTGGAAAGACGCTGAGGCAGAAACTTACCACTCACTTCTGTCATGTTGGTTTTTATCCACGGCGCTGCTGGCTTATTGAACCAAATAGTGAACAGGGGCTTCCCAGTCTTGCGCTGGTATAAAGGACAACTTCCTAAAGATTCCCCTTTATGTTGCTATGTTGTGTGTTTGGAGTACTAACTTACACAGTGATGTCTGGTGTTGTTTCAGATCAGTTTGCTCTTTGTTTATAGATGTAATGCAGTACGGGTGCCACATTGGGCTTCAAAGTACAGCTGATCAAATGAAATGATTGCATTTTCATGATCATCGAGTCTTAAGAGAATTTTTAAAAAAAACACCCTTTGTGTAAGAGAAAATTCAGAATAACTATAATTTCCTTACATTTTCTAGGATTTTGCCAGATTGATTGTCTTTAATTTTATTTCATTGTGAACTTAAGTTGTTAGAAGTTTTTTTAAATTTTATATGAGAAAATGTTCGTTTTCCATTATGCCCAAAAAGATAAAATTCTTTTTTTTTTATTGACAATTTGTGTTGAAATTCAAACTACAACTTTCCAAAAGTAATCCCAAAAATGAAAACCTCAGGAAATGTTTAAAGGGTTAAAAGGACAGAATTCACACTGACTTTCTGCAAAGTTTAGGGCGTCAAGACCCCTTTGTGTCCCTCTGGGGTTTCCGGCTATGTATCAAAATTGTGGAGGACTTGCGGCGTGATGATGTGGTTAATACTGTGACATTGTTAAACGGCCCAAATGTTGGTGAGTGACAGTACTTAGTGTCACACTGTGAGACCGATGAAAACGTAGCGGCTTTATTGTGCGACAATCTGAGCCTGTCAGCTTGTTGTTGATGCGGGGGGGATTTAAATTCCCCGGTAACTATAAATACACCCCAATAATAGATTTACAGGTCAACAGGCAGCAGTGAGAGATCAGAGGCAAAGATGAATCACGATCGCAGGTCAATGATCACTTTCAAAACAGCTTTCTGGGTAGTGGAGGAAATATTTATGGCGATATCTCAGCGTCTTACGGCCCCGCCAACTTTTGCAGACCCCTGCAATAAAATCTGATTCAATAATTGGAGCAAAACAGAGAAGTTGAAAGATTGCCTTTGACATTGTAGTCTCACCCACTCCTGAGCTCTGCGATATCTATTTCAGGAATCCTGAAAGCCAAGCCAGGACTGTAAAAAACAAAGCTGGACTTCAGATGTTAAAGCCATCAGTTGCGTGCCTGCGTGTGTGCGTGCGTTTGCGTACACACTAAATGAGGTTACGTGCCTTCCTGTATCAGATGCTTGCCGTACTTGCAGTCCGTAGCTAAACCGTGGCGATTCTCCATTCAATCATGTCCGTTCACCCGGGGTATAAAATCCCCGGCCGGTGTCGGAGACCGAGCTGGAGATGGAAAAAGATGTGATGGACCTCTCAGCGTGATGTGTCCCGACCTTCACTATGATGCGATCTTCCTGTAAAACACACATGCAAAATTCTGCGAACTCTCGCAGAGGTTCTGCGGTTCCACAAGTCTATGTGGGACCACTCGAGTCTGCAGCAACAACATGAACCAATCAACAAACTGCTTGAAAAAATTAGCAACACCGGTAATGAGATTTGAGCACAGTTAAGTATTTTAAGAGTTTGATGGGTATTACAAATACACCACAAGGAATTTAACAACCAGATGATATAAGACTGAGTGGGAAACACAGGTGTTTGCATGATGTAAACAACACAGAATTTTTAATGTCTTGTTTTTCATTCAGATTGTGATAATGAACCACATTACAAGAGTGTTGCTGAGCCAGATTTCATCTTCCTCATTTCGCAAGACTTTTGACACTTTATTGAATCTGCTCCCTCACGCAGTTCGTCCTTCAGAGCCGCTGACCCAAGGTCACGGTCAGACGCGGCCTCGCCACGCTTTTACGTCGTTCACCTTTGACCCGCGGGTTCGCCGAGGTCAGGCGGACCACACACACCTCCGGCAGCAGGTGAGTGTGAACTATGGCATCTCTTAACTTTTACAAGTCTGGAAGCAGGTGGCACTGAGGAGACCAACTGCCATCACCCCGCTCGTTCCGACACTATTTTCAGCACCTGCGCATCCATTCATCTCCTGTAATACACACTTCATCCAGCACAGAGGTCACAAGGAGCTGGAGTCCGTCACAGCTGACATTGTAGGAAATGTCGAGTAAAATATGGACGGGTCTGCGGTCAGTCTGCTGCGGGTCACACACAAACGTACAACTACACACACCTGCTGACAGCCTGTGATGAATTCCTTCAAAAGGAAACTCAGCAGGCTGGAAAAGTCTCACGATATTGTTTAGTGCATTCATTACACAGAATGAAGCAGATTTACATTATCAGGAATTTTTGAATGCAACTGGGTCATCACACCCTCACCTGGTGGCATCAGTTGCTGAGTGCATATAAGAGCGCCCTTCACCTTCTCAACTAGTCTTGATGGAGGCCAACAGGTTGTTAACACCTTCAGGTGGCTCTCTGTGTCTGTGTGTTGGCGTATCTGCTTTTGAAGACTCCAAGTTCCCTCATTTTGTGTTCCCTTCTCTCATGCAAGCGCTAGTTTTCGGTCTGTTCAGAGCAGGATTTTGCATTCAAAGAGATGCTTGATTCGATTCAGAGGATACAATAATGTCGCAGGAAACAGGGAAACCCCAGAAAGTCCTCTGCAGACACAGGAGCAGCCTGCAAACTCTACAGTCAGACGTTGACCCGGAATCAAACGACTGACTCTCGGTGAAGCAGCAGTTCAGACCACTTCTCCTGTATGTCAGAGCCGACCAACAGATCACACTGTAAAACCAAAGTAATAATAATAAAGAAACTGTTACACATTGGTATCAAATTCTGGGTAACTCTCCAGCAGCAGAATACTTTTTAGTGTCTCTGGAACTTTCCGCCCTCCTCAATGTGGAAATGGAGCTATCGAGTTAACAGTGTTTCCATGAGAACACAGCGGTTATGAAGGTGCTATTTACACACACAGCGAGAGGTCGCTGATAGTCAGACATTTATGCTCTTGAGCAAGGCTTCAGTGATTCATACTGCGTGCCCGGAGCTCCCAAGGAACAGGCCCTAAATTATTGGAAAGGGGAAAGGGCTGCCAGACTGAAAATTAAGCAGGAAAAAACTTTTCAACGTGAATTATTCACTGGACACGACTCGAGGGCCCCCGCCGTCCCTTTACGGCCCGACTCGCGGCCTCAGAGCGACTCCCCCTCCGTGTTTTTCATCCCACGTCACAGAGCAGCCTCACTTGTGCCGCGCCGTCCGATGCTGTCGCATTGCTTGTTTTATTATCACTCCCGAGATGTCAGCACAGAACACTCTTTGTCACCTCCCAGAGTTTCCCTGAATTCTCGCCACGCTTGTTTCTGTGAAGGCGTATACAAGCCCCCGAACGGTGGAAATGACATTTGCTCCTCGCAGAAGTCTCTGGCAGGGCCAGGCGGAGAGGCGAGAGCTGCCATTTGGCAAAACCATCAGGAGCACTTTACGCGTCTGACCTTCACGTGTCTACATGCAGTAAATATAACCCCACCGGCTTTGGTGGATGAGTCCTGAGCGCCTGGACTTCCAGAGGGAGACGCAGGGAGGGGAGAGCGCGAGAGGCGGAGCTGGAAGAAGGAGACACGTCTGCCCGGGAAGTTTTTTATTCAAGAATAACAAAACTTGGAGCACGAATCGCACTGTGGAGCTGCTGCAGCAGGTTAACTGTTAGCATAACACCCAAAGCAACAAAAACTATCAACACTTAGGTTATTACACCGTTCCACATAAACAAACCTGAATCAGTGATTTCATTCAAATAATGAATGTCTGACTTTAGCGAAGTGAAGAAATGAGCATTTGTGAAAAGTATGAATGCCTGAAAGCATGTTGCTCCTTGCGCACGTACGTGTGTGCACATACGTTCATGTGCGAGCCAGGTTTCTGTCAGGGTCCGTGTCTTTCCTCGTATGGGAGCTCCAGAGCCGAAACTTTCCCCTCTGCAACACATCTGGAGAGCAGCAGGGACGCACCGGCGCAGTCCAGCCGTCAGTCTCTTTCCCCCGGCTCACCCTCGCCTTCTCAGCACACGCTGCGTTTACCAGCACCAACGCTCGCTCACCGAGTATTGTTGTCGGTTCTCCCTTGCCAACCCGAAAGCCTCCAAACGTGACTCCAAACCTCTTCAATTATTGATTGGACAAAACATCACGTTGAGACCAAACACTCCATGCATTCACATGGACGCTGTCGTCGAGCACAGACACGGCTCGACTCGTCTTGACGTCTGATTCTGGGTCATCGTGGGATGTTTTTGTTTGATTTCCAGGAGTTACTTCACTGCTCCATAAAACACAAAACTGCTGAAACGTCATCTTCTTCTTCCAGGTCAAAGTCTGTATCAAACTAAGCTGTTTACAGGCATTTAAAACACACTGCTGCATCCACAATGCAGACACTCCAAAATGAAAGCACTAAACTGTTTTTTTTGGCCTGCTCTGAACTCTAAAAGTTTCTGTTTCCTAAAATATGCTCTTGCCACATCGCATCTACTCACTGTTGTGATTTTTTATTGAAGGTTGAAAGAAGTCACACGATTGTACTGACAGGGTAACTCTTTAGGAAACGGAGGCTTAGAACGGGGCTTCAAACTCCTCGACCTTTGCTCCAGGAAGCATTTTGTGGTGGCGCTGGACATTTGAAGGCGCAGACCGACAGAAAACAAATGTCAGCGTTGGCAAAAATGGAAATCACTGAAATGTGTTGAAAGCTCTCGGCTCCCGTGGGGGACTCAGAACATGTAGGAATAACAGTGAGGAGAAAGCTGCCATTCACAGGTTTATTTCAACAAAAATCCAACAAAGTGTCACTTCGAGACCGAAACATTGCCAATACCAAAAAGCTAAAAAGAAGTGAGAATAGTCTGATTGAAAACAAAACCAGTCATTGTTTTTACTTAATTTATTGCAAATTGTGTTGGATTTTGGTGTCACTTACTTGCAATGTGCTTTTTGTGTCAAAAAGAGTCCAACAGCCATTAAATCCTCCATAGAAAGGAGAACATGTACTTTTTGGTGGAAGTGCGGGTGTGTGTGGGGGGTGTCCGTGGGGTTGGGGGGGGGGGGTCCCAGACTGGACAGATAGGGTTACACAGTGTGACTGAGGGGCTGGTGGTGGGATTGCTATAAATTGACTTGCCATGCTGACATGCTGCTCTCTTTGAGGTCTCCTTTTTACTGCATAAACGCTCCATCAGTCAGCACAGACAGTTCACCGTCGATGGAGCGGATCGCTCCGTAATCTCTCCCCAGACGGCAGGCCAGTTACGTCCGATCCCGAGCGGGGAGTGGGGGGGAAGCCACCAAACACTTCGGCCCGGGTCATTGTTTGTGTTTTAGCACAGTGCAAATTGTTTGACCGACACTTCACTGACCGGCTCCCGTTTTCTTACCTGTGGGTGGTCGAAGGACCACAAAGAAAAACCTGGATTCACCTTCAAATATCACCACTTCATATAAAATTTAGCAAATTCATCAAGTCATTATCAGTTTTTCTGAACCCTTTATGTGTGCACAAAGTGAAAAGGCCAAATTAGTGTTTATTTTAATCACTCTATTGTCAATGAAAGATTTATACCAACCAACAAACGCACGCACGTGCGCACGCGCGCGCACGCACACAAACTCATGCATTGACCCCCTCACCCCCTCCCTTTGTCCCCCCTGGCTCATCGTCCCCTCTGCACTGTCACCCCTCTATGTATATTTAGACGGGGTATTTGGGGCAACTAGAACCCCCCCCCCCCCCTCCTCCCAGGACCCCCGTCTCTGCTGGTATTCTGGCTCAATCTGTCTTTGTCAGGGCCGCTGCAGTGATCTGTGCGGGCGCAGACATCTCATGGTGAGATGTAAATGTTCTGATAAGCTGTGAACAATGTCGTTACACGTTAATGATCCCACATGGAAACATGATGAATAAACGACGCTCCAACAAACACACGCACACACTCACACACACACACAAAGTAGAGTTTCCATTGAATAAATAGGGGGTATGGCCTTGCCCATATTTGGTAAACTGTTAGAGATCTCCCACAGTTTTTGAGTATGAGACCACGCTTAAGCGATGTTCTGTCCAACGCCTCATTTAAAAGGAAGGAGGAAAATTCTCTGTCATTATGCAGCAACACCCGGCTTGCTTTACAGTTCTATGTTTTGTACGCAATTAACTTTTGGAAGCTCAAAGTGAAAATTCACTGCTTCCTCTCTCTCTCCACCTGAAATATGAGAATTTGGGAGATACACGAGTGCTGAATGCCCATTTGTCATCTCCGGGAAACTTTTTTACACCGTGCGAGTTAAACCAACAAGGGATTTTTTTTCTTCCCTGCACCGACTGGTGAGCAGCGACGGGGGTCGCCGTGTATCTGCACACTTTGCACACTTTCTGCAGGCGTGCACAATGTATGTTTGTATGCGCTCAAGTCTGTGTGCGAGCGTGTGTGTGTTTGTGTGTTTCTGTGTGTCTGGCCAGGCCGGGTTTGTTTGGCCAGCTGTTTGCAGGGAAAGCCTGATCCCATGTGACCTTGTGTTTCTCCAGCTGCTCCTGGATCAGAACAAGCAGCAGCTCTCTCTGCCAGCAGACCTGCAGGATGGACCGCAACCTGTTCACTCTGATTTATTGTTTCTTTTATCTCTCTATCTATATTGAAATGTTGCTGGTACCGTCGGGACCAGTGGTAGGGGATGAAAAAGTTAAATACAAAGAAAACAAAACCTTTATGTTTTTATAATAGAAAAAGAAAATCTGATTCCAACAGTGACAAAAATACACCAAAATTAAACTTTTTTTTCAATCTGTAATTTCACCAGTTGCTATTTTTTTGTAAAGATTCCAGAAAAAACAATGGCATGGATCTTATTCTATATTTATGGCTATATATAATATTTATGACATCACAAAAAGTGTGTTTTAAAATATATAAATTGAGTTTAAACTCTTATTATTCCTTTTGTGAATTCTTATCAAACTGCATCTTGCCTAAACATGTTTTGTTACACCTTCATGATGTTAAACATCACTTTCTGTCTAAATGCTGGACTTATTGTCTTTTTATAGTAAAAGCTTGTTAATGATCACCATAAGGAGAAAAGGAGGCTGCTTGAGGCTTTTACTCTGAAAAGTCAGATTTGGTTTAAAAGTAAAGATCCACCACAGTTTGCGTCATGGCTTTCTACTCAATTTTGTTCTATGTGACTTTAGTCTATTCACCTCTAAATTATACGCTGTTGGTCAGACATGATGGACGAACCTCAGGGCCGAAGGTTAAACTGGGTTGTCTGTGAGTCGCTGTGCGGTTTCACATAAACGAGTTAGCATGATGAATGGCCCGCTCGCTGTTTACCATCATGAACGAGGCGACAGGCTCACACACACCGAAGATTCGGGATCCGGATTCTCCCGAGACGAGAATCGAGTCAAAGACCGAGGATCAGCGAGGTGGTGAAACCTGTCGCCTTCACACTCGCACTGTCGCTGAAACACACTCAGAACTCACACACATATCCACAGAGATGGGCAGCGACACAGTGAACGTCCTGCAGCTACCAACACACACACACACACACTTGGGTCGAACTGCATCTATTTATACTCACAAAACCACAAACAACAACCCAGTGCACATGTATGATGTGACTGCAGGAACACACAATCCAACACTCGCAGAGCTTTAATGTAATGACAATGTTTTCATACGTGAGCCGTGTCCCATAGCTATTTACAGGAGGTATTTATAGTGTTGTTCGCCACTGTTAAACACTCTGATGTGTTTGTGTCTGTGTGTGTGTGGGCATGCATGTGTGTGCGTGTGTGTGCGTGCGTGTGTGTGTGTGTGTGTGGCCAATTAAAATGGATGAGTGTCAACAGCCAGGTGCTGGATGTGAGCGGGAATTTGGCGCATGACCGTGACGAACTCAGGAGTGTCGTCCTGACAAACTGAAGAAAACACACAACCAGTCGAACATACACACTGAGAGCGAACAGCCTGCAGGGTCATCAGAAGGCTGAAGAGACGTTGGCAGAACTCAAAAATATAGAAACTAATAATTGTATCAATTGTTGTGTATGAAAAATTAGGGTTAATTGAGAACACATATAAAGTTTAGTCTTTGTAACTTTACTATGATATTACTTTTATCTAAAATAAGGAATTATTTTTATTATAAGATTTACAAAGTTTTACTACTAATAGTAATAATTATCATAATTGTTATTGTTATTAAGAACCAAAGAATTTATTTCTATTTTTTTTTTTAAATTTCAAGAGAGAAATTGTATCCTAGCAAGTTTTTGTATATTTGACCTCCTGAACTTTATGCATGTGTACAACTTCAGTGTTACACACACATAAAAATTTTTAAAAAATCAATGTGAAATATTTATCAGGTTGAAAACTGTAACTAATACCAAGCCAAGAAATCAACATATTCATCCAAAATAACTTTTATAATAAATATTGTAAATTTCTTATCAGGTGCAATGAAAACAGTCGTAAAAACTTTCCTTTTCATAAAATCGGGGAAAAAACAGACAAATACTCAGACGCTGATGAGTGTTTTCTTCACAGTGAAGTAGATGAACCGGTCATTTATCATGCAGAGCGACAGATTGACTGCTAGTCCTCGACATTTCCAGTAATCCCTCGTCCGTTCCCGGCTCTTGTTTACAGATGTCTCTCGCTTTGCTGCTTTAAATTCACTGATGTTTAAAAGTGTCCGGCGAGCCTTTTCAGGCCTTTCAGCTGCAGCCGAGGCTTCCAGCTCAGCTGGTCGCACATGTCTGTCAGCGCCGCTATTACCATCCTCTGTGTGTGTGTGTGTGTGTGTGTGTGTGTGTGTGTGTGTGTGTGTGTGTGTGTGTGTGTGTGTGTGTGTGTGTGGCCGCCGACCTCCCGCCGGTATGTCCATCTCTGTTCAGTGTCTGACCATGTGACGGGGGTCGTTGTGGGGGGGGTCATGAGAACCTGCAGCCACCCTGAGAGCACACACACCTTCCTTTGTGATGGAAACACTCCCCTCAGCAGCGTGTGTGAACCGGCTGAGGAGAACCGGCTGATTGCCGGCGATGTCTGGGAGGGGAAATTAGGTTAAATAGGCCTGAAATTCTGGACCGCGGAGCCAGGATCTGAGGACAAGCAGAGCCGCAAACTTGACGCAGCGACGGGAGAAATGTGGAAAAACCAGCGGCAGCTCCCACCTCGCAGTCCACTCCAAACTGCGCCTGGGAAGTTTGACGTGAGCTTGAACGCAGCCAAGGCCTGAAGAGGCCGAGTCGGTGGCGCTAATAGCGGATGGCTGCGTGGACAGATTCCAGTTGTACAAAGCTGGACGCCTGCCAGCAGCTGATTTCCGCTTTTTTTCGGCGTGAGACGCCGCGAGGTGGGGAACCGCGGGGACGGGGGCCGGACCTGCTCGGAGGTGGACGGGGCGATGCCTGGCGCTCCTATTGGACGGAACCTGGGGAGTCGCTAGACCATGTTGAGTCGATTATGCCGTCGCAGAGGTGTGTTTGTCGCACACATGTGTGTGTGCACATTTAGAGGAGCTGTTTAATTAGTGGAAGTGAGGTCGAGATCTGTGTGCAGAGTCGAAGGGGAGGGTAAACATTGCAGCATGGACGTGTTGTCACACGTTTAATATTTAACAGGACTGTGAGCACTGAAAGGCAAACGAGTCACAGGGAAACACATAGAAATAGGTCCATCTACCTGTCTGTCTATCTATCTATCTGTCTATCTATCTATCTATCTATCTGTCTGTCTATCTGTCTATCTATCTATCTATCTATCTATCTATCTATCTATCTATCTATCTATCTATCTATCTATCTAT
>JASSRZ010000644.1:0-12368 GCA_032164315.1 Malacoctenus gilli
CACACAAACACACACACACACACACACACACACACACACACACACACACACACACACACACACACACACACACACACTTATCGATGAGAATGATGAAACATCAGTAACCTGTTTATCAGTATCTCACATTTCATCCTCAATAAACAGATGAAAGCAGCAGGTTCGAGAGTGGCGCTCTGGTTACCGAGTTCAAAAGTGATGACAGAAATGATCACATCAGCTAAATAAGTGTTCATTCAAAGTTTGACTGCTATGTTTAGGTTTATTGGTGCCATCTGATCCGCTGTGTAAAAACACGATATGAAATCCAGACTAAGACTTGTCGCAGCTATTCATTTATTTTGAGAAGCGTTGGGATATAAAAGGGGAAACCTGAGGGGAGACGCGGGGAGGCTGCGCCGATGACAGCTCTCAGAAAAGGAAATCGATCCCTCACTCCAGGCTGACGATGCTGAACAAAGAGGACACAACGCTGACGCTGCTAAGAAATGGACAAATTATGTTGAAAAATGAGGACATTTTTCTTTGGTGAACTGGAGTTTAGTGAAATAGTGCGAAGATTGAGCTGAGTGATTAGCAGAGAGAGAAGCACATGTGAGGGTAAACTGGAGTCTTATAAAGGAAAACCACTGTTGTTCAAGGCTCCTAACGGTGAAATGTTACCGTGGGTACAGGCCATTGCTAATGTTACAAAAAGCATCAGACATGCGAATGCTAAAGAATAAAAGGAGGCCAGCTGTATAACTAGTATCGTGTGTGTGTGTGTGTGTGTGTGTGTGTGTGTGTGTGTGTGTGTGTGCAGGCTGCCACACAGCTCCTGGATGAGATGTGCCACCTGACGGCTCAGTCTCTGACACCCATGGACACATCAGAGCACTTCCAGGTGCTGAAGCTGCTCGGTGAAGGCTCGTATGGAAAAGTCCTGCTCGCCATGCACAGGAAACAAGGTGAGGGCAACAACCGCTGCGTCTGTCGTGCCCGCGGGTCGTTAAACTGACCTCCGTGTAACCGACTTTCGTCCGATCCCGCAGGAACGCCGATGGCTCTGAAGTTCTTTCCCCGGGAGTCCACATCCCTGCTGTCCTTCCTCAGGGAGTACAACCTGTCCCTGTCCTTCTGCACTCACCCGTCCCTCACCCGGGCGCTGGGCATCGCCTACTCCACGCCGTCTCACTACGTCTTCGCTCAGCAGGCCAGCCTCTATGGGGACCTCTACGATGTCATCATACCTGAGGTACATGCACACTCCAGCTCAGCACAGACTGAATGACCTGCTGTCGCTTGGCTTTAATTGACCCCCCCTCACCTGCTCTACAGGTGGGCATGGAGGATGACTGCTGTCAACGGGTGGTGTCCCAGCTCTGCGGCGCCCTGTCACACCTGCACTCACTCGGTTTTGTCCACCGGGACGTCAAACCGGAGAACGTCTTCCTGTGCGACGCCGCCTGCCGTTGGGTCAAACTTGGAGACTTCGGCATGGTCAGTATGAGCCTCCAACAATCACATCGGGTGCATTATTCTGTGAAACACCATGATTTCAAACATTTTTCACCCTGCGTCCATCTCGGGGCCAATGTGGAGGTGGAGAATGTCGTTTTCAGCACCAACTTTCTCACACTTCACACAGAGCAGCTGAATCCACGTATGAATGTCTTTCTGTTCCAGGTGAAAGCAAAGGGGACACGGGTCCCAGAGGTCTGGTACAGCTCGCCGTACTGCACGCCCGAGGCCGAGGTCGCACGAGGAAACGAGGACAGCTGGAGTAGCGTCAGCGACAAAGACTTGGGCTTGCAGGAGGAAGAGAAGAAGAAGAAGGCGGACAGAGTGTGGGTGTCTGTGGAGCCCAGCACAGACAGCTGGGCGCTGGGCATCCTGGCCTACGCCATGTTGACCGGCAGCCACCCCTGGGCTGAAACCGCCAGCGACTGCCGCGCATACCTGAAGTACGAGGAATGGTTCGACAGGTGTAGGGGCCCAGATGATGCACTGGATGTGTGGGCGGAGCCTCCGACAGAGAGCCATCCAGGCAGCGCCGACTCGAGCAGCAGAGGACTTAAGGAGGAGGAGGACGGACAGAAGGAGGAGGTGGAGGACTTACCCGCGGCACCACAGTTCGCCTGTTTCACGCCACTGGCCTGCTCCTTCTTCCAGGCACTCCTCGACCCGCGGCCGAAGCTCCGCGGGCGGCCAGAGGAGGCTCTGTGCTTCCTCGGTGGGGAGTGGATGATGGAGAAGGAGAGGGCGCGGCTGGAGGCGGAGAGGAAGAAGAACAGAGGGAAAGGAGCCATCAAGAACATGAAGGAGATGGAGGGAAGAGGAGAGCGATGAACGGAGATGACAAAGACCACACACACACACACACACACACACACACACACACGAGCCTTCAAAATTAAAGCAAAGGCTGAAAACGAACCTGTAGAATAAAACACCGCCTGAAATCAAGAGCAGGCAAAACCTCAGAGTTCAATCTGCGAAGGCCCTTCATGGGGGTCCTGGACCACAATTGGGAAACAATGCTAGGTGGGAAAAAAAAGGTAATTAATCTTACCAGGAAAAGATTTGAAGAGGAAATGAAGCCATGAAGGCAGGTAGCGAAAAAACTTTTCTGACATCTGTAAAAAAAAAATCCCCCTGTTAAAAGAAACATTGTGTTTATGGGAAACCTCTTATTTGGGAAACTTTTCGGCTGTGGGAGGCCGACCACTGCTTCTGCATTACCAGAAGCATTCACTTATTAACCCTTTCAAAGTGAAGTAGGGGAAACTTTGGGGCGAACGTGGGAGCAGCTGCCACGATCGGCGCGGTAATCAGCTCCCTGTAAAAGACACCGTGTTTCACGCAGAGCGGCTATATTCGGCTCTACACTTCTGAGAGCGTGTAATACGTCATGGTGGGCTCTGAGCTGCATATAGACCACCAGTGCCTCGTCATAAACCTGTCTGAGGTTGAGTTTAAAACAACCACAGCGGGACTTTTCTGACTGGGCTTTAAAAAAAAAAAGGGACGTTTCGTTGCTGCTGACAGTCAATATTTGCAGATCACAAACTTTTTTGTATCTTGTGTGTAGCAGAGAAAAGCTACTTTTAGCAGATGTGCTACAGGTTGCAGTCAAAGGTCGCATCTTACGAGCCAACAGGTATGTTTTCTGTTTTTGTATGATTTTATCTTTCCTGTAAACTTTAAAAACATACATATTTGATGTGTTTCAAACATTAAGCCAAAGTGTTTTGCTGGAATATTTTAGAAGAATTACTTTTAAAATGTGAAATGTGTATCTCGATGCTTCTTTATTGATCTTTTGTATGATAAAGTGTTTCTTATAAAGTCTAAAACTTCTTAAGTATGTTTTATGCATTTTAGTCAACATGTACTGTGGGATATTTACGAATGCAATGTAGGCCTACAATTACAGGTACTTTTCATTACTATTTATTCTTCAAACATGTTTTCCTCTTTGGTAAAAATGCTTTTTGATTAAAAAATAAAGTCCTGTGAATAAAAAGGACTTTGCTGAATGATTTTAGATCAGTAAGATGATGCACTGAAGCAAATAGATCAAGCACCTGCTGGGAAGGCCTGAGCCAGGACTGAGGAAACAACGCGCCGATGCCACAGAGCCACACCGCAGCCAAGTCACACACGGGGAGCGGCACGACACGTCTGACCTTTGAGGCTCGTCTCAAACGTCCATGAAGCGAATTTCAAAACTTGACACAAACTCGAGCTGAGCAGACAGAAGCTCATGTGATCGCCTTTATCTGGGCAAATGCTTGTCTGAACAAAATGACTTAAAAACTTCTTGACAGATAAAAAGTTGGACTAATTTTGATGGTCATCTGGTGACGCAAAGGGTGTGAAGGGTTAACTCCTGTTGCTTTCAGAAAACTTGTTGTTCTTTTGCTTTTAGTGGCACTATCACATGACAGGCTTGTAAAGTTTGCCTGTAGCATTAGCACAAGTTGTGGTGGTAAATCATAGTGTGGCGTGGTGGAGGTTTGCGCTCTACTGAGTGCGCTTTGGTTTAGATTTGGTTCGTTTTACCCGTTAAACCACCAACTTGACACATTAGTACTAATGAGCACAAAATACACACACGCACATATGCATGCACACATGAACGCACACACACGCACGCACGCACGCGCGTACGCACGCACGCACGCACACTATAAATATGAGTATTCATGTTACATTTGAAAGCGTGTGCTGGGGTTTCTTTGCTCACACTGACGCTTGCTGCCTGCGTTTCTCAGAGTCGGCTACTGTACAGCTTGTTTGCCAGAGACCGTTTGATGTGTGACATTTCCGTGGAAAAGGGAAAGTCAGCGGCAGCGTTTACAGGATGACAGGAAGGTTAGGTCAGAGCGAGAGCCACCGCAGAGCTGAGCCGCTGCCCAGCCTAATAAAAACGGCAGCCGTAAATAACGAGCAGAGGTTAAAACAAAAACAACGCAAAAAAATGAAAAATGCAGGAGGGAAATTTTAGGAGAAAATGTGGAGATAAAAAAACAAGAGGTCTCACGTTGAACACAAACGAGTTCCTTGAAACAGTAACCAGGAAAATCGAAAGCAGAACTTTTCAAACAGGAGTATTTACTGACCCGGGCAATGAGGGGCGGAGCATAAGTAGCAACACATCAGCGCAACTTTACTTGGACTCAAAATAAGTCATATCGAGGACTTAATTTAAAGACATGAAGAAAAGCTGCAAAGAAATCTTCACTAAAAGATTTTCTAACAAGTGTCCAGATGAGACAAGGAGACAAGCGCTTCGTGCGAACCAGCCTCCTTCTTGTTTTCTAACAAGCAGCACCGCATCCACACCTCAACTCACGACTGGCCCCTGTGTCTGAAAGCAAGGTTGAGCATCCCTGAAGGTCAAATTTTGTTACATTCCGCCATTGTTTAAAAAAAAAAAGAAAAAAAACGGCCAAAGTTTCAGTTAAGTTTGGTAATGACAGGAAAATCTGCAGCACTGATTTCTCGAGTATCATGAACCAGAAGCTCAGCAGCGTTCTGAGGTTCCACGTGTGCTGGGACGGACCAGCTACACAACCCAACGTGGACCCTGGTCTTAATGTCATCTGAGGTGAACTCCGAGACTCAAAGATGCGACCCTGAGTGATGCTTGTAAAGAACATGAGCCGACACATGAACAGGCCTATGAAACAATAAAAATACCTCCAATCGTCACGCTGCACAAACAGAAACTGAAGCTCTGCTGACAGACGAAGACTTACTGTGGTTAGAATCCCTCACAGTAAACTCTGCTTACTCTATGTATTTACACATATTATATTTCATTATGATATTTTATGTGTATTCACACATTATATTTCATTAAAAGATATTTTATCAGCCCCCTTTTGCTCAATAGCATGTGTTTAACTCTGGTTAATACGAGTATTGTTTACCTCCAGTTCCTGGAAAGCAGACACACTGTAACAACACACCAGGTCCTCACACATTGTGAAACCCTCTGACCGTCACACTGGTCATACTGGGAAAGTGACCTGGACGAGCGGCTCCATTCACCCTGCTCAGGGGAGAGGAGGGAGAAGCTGCTGTTCCCGATTTGTCCACTGGGAGCGCTCTGACCTTACAGCAGTGCTGCACGGGACAACAGTGACACTCGACTCGGAGCCATTTGGGTAATTGCTAGCCCAAATACCGTCAGCATTGGAGTTAAAGTGTGAACGTAAACTACATTTTAATAAAATATTTTTTTTCAATTGAAGTGCATTAAGTCCCTTTTTGAGAATGTGGTTGCGCTGCACCTGCTGTTCTCAGAGTGCGAGTCTCCGTTCAGACAACCCGACACAAGTCCAGTGTTGGTTTACCTGTTTACGAACCCCCGGGTTCAGAAACACCATATTTGCCTCTCTCCCCGCCATCCGGGCCTCTTTCGGGCCTCTTTCGGGCTTCCTTCGGGCCTCCGTCTCCTCCCTCACCGGGTCTGTGGCTGTAAAGACGTCGACACATTTTGCCTCCAAAAAAACTAAACGTTAACGATCGTTTCTTCGATGTTTTTGTTCCTGCTGCCACGCATCCTGAAGCGCTCTGGCACCCCCCAGGGGAGAAAGAGGTCACTGCACTGAATTGAGGAGTAAAACGTTGGAGGTCACTTTAGTTATTTCATACCATCATTTAACAGTTTTGGTGTGACTGAGATAAAACTTGAGTCATTTTATTCAACATGCAACCTAAAGAAAAGTGCTAGATGTCGATTTAATTTATTGAACTTAATCATAATCTACAGGAATAATGATTGTTTTTTGTGATGATTGTTTTCCTCTTACAATAAAGTCATTTGTTGAACTGTCGGTGTGCAGAGTTAAACTTTCAAAACATGTTCAAGATTATAGTGAATATCTGACCTCAAATCAACCTTTTTTTCACAATTAACCTGTAAAATGATTAATAGACATATTTTGGATTGTGTCCGTAAATGAGGAGTTTGGAAAACGCTTCTCGAAATCATTCCGTTCTGGTGTGACTTTGCATTTCCCTGAAAGCCCAGAAGTGACAGAATGACTTCGAGTCACTTTAACCTTTGACCTTTCCGTCACCTCAGCAGCACTGACCACTGAGTGACATGTAGATGATCAGCTGCTGGCTTCGACCGCCTGCTAGCGCTGTGCTGGATGAAGACATGCAACGAGATTAAGAGATCACCTGCGAGGGCAAGCGCCCTCCCAGCAAACACCGCCAGATCTCATGAATTAGCGAGCTTGTTAGAAAGGAGACAGTTTGATTAGCATGTGAGACTCGCAGGGTCCAAGGGGCTGGAGGGAGAAGCGGCTGGCTGGTGGCCTGAGAACTATTCCCACCCACACTCCTCTCCTGACATTTCACCTGATCTCCTGCGTTCTCACTATGAGTCGCAGTTATGCTCGGACTGTGCAACGGCGAGTGTGACTGTGTATATTTGGCTGACAGGCTGTCAAGTACATGCAATAAAAATGGCTCTTGTGATCCTAAGGAAGTCATGATAAACATTTTGGGGAAGTTTGTCTGGCATCTAAAGACTGTGGTTTCTGGTTGTTGTAACCACAAAAACAGGGTGAATAAAGGGAGGAAGAAGCAAGCAGGGCTCCTGTTCAAGTTGCTCCTCCGCCTCCTCCTTTTCCTCCTCCTCCTCCTCTGGGCAGCAGCTCTGGATTCCTTTCATGACAAGCAGCGAGCCAAGGAAAGAAAATCTGTGCGCCAATTTATTTTATGATGTGCTGATGTTTGGAGCTGTGAAAGTGATGCGAGGCTAAGATTAGACCAGAGGGACCTCAAGGGTTTCGGCCAGCTCGCCTGACCGTCTCACTGTCCAGTCTGCAGGTCAGTGATTGACCAGTCTGCAAGACAGTGTCTGTCCAGTGTTTTTGGGGCAAAACTCCACAGTGAGACTCTGGACAGTCAGTTTTGTCTATTTCTGTCCATCATCTCATAAAGCACAAGGACTCTTTCACCCCCTGAGTGACACTGAAACATTAAACTGCAGATTGATGGCGCACTTCCACGCCAATGCTGTGATTCCCAGTACACGAACCCGGACGTCTCCTGCGTCCTCCGAGCGCAGTGGCAGACGGACGGTTTTAGGACCAGCTGCCACAAAGCCATAAATAATGCTGCGCCAGGTGAGGCTGCGCTCGCCTGCGCTGCATTCTGGGCAAAAGTCCCAGCACGATGGCTTCCATCTATAAAACTCATCAACACACTCCAGTTATTGCAGTTAACCCTTTAACTAAGTGATCATCATTTATTTGAGTCAATACCAGTGTAAACTAATTAAATTGTAAAATTGTTTTAAAAAATAATAATTTCACAACAATGTTTGCTGAAGAAAAAAAATGAAGAGCGACAAACTTTTGGGGGCATTTTTGTTGTTTTTGGTCAGTTTCAGTTAAACTTTCTCAAATAAATGAGTCTGATGATCTAATAAAAATAAAATAAAATTGGAACTAAAGTTAAAAGGTAAAATAACTTGAATGAAAACAGAACTTCGTTTCTCCTTCAAAGGATTCATTGCCTCTTTTTCTCACCAAGTGGAAATCCAGCACGTCGACACACACAGTGAATCCAGGGAGAAACGGGACGCCGCGTCTTTTCTTCACAGCAGCTTTTGTCCAGCAATACAAGTGATGTAAACACAGCACACGTGACCTCGTTGATCAGCCCCTAATCTTAAAGTTCAACACAATCGAAGTGACTCGATCACAGACAATCTTAAAGATGAGGTCAGACAAAAAAAACCCCAACAAAACCAAAATATATAAACAAACTAAATTCACAACCTGCCAAATAGACATTTCATCTGCTGCCATGGAAACATTCATTACACCAAGAAACACCGTCAAACACTGTAGGAGCTTTTTGCTTGAAACTTCTGAAGAGGCCACAGGGGGAATAACTTCATTACATCCATACTCTGGTAGTTTCTCCGTCTCCTAAATATTAATAGATACATAAGAAAGTCTTCACTGGGACTTGAACCCAGGACCCTGTACATATGAAGCAGATGTGATATTCACTACACTATAGACTGTCTGATCTTTATGGGGTTTGAATTTATGGACCGCACAATGTCACGACAATGCCAGGAAGCACACTTGTTGCACAAGCGACATCAAGTCAGAGAGCTTGTGTGTGGGCAGAGACAATTAGTTTAGCGTGGACTGTGTTTTGTTTCCTTGAAACTGTTTTCCTTTTGCTTGTTCCCTGGAACGCCGAGTCCATCCTGTAACGAAGCTGTTGCCCCCAGGAGCTGTTCGTTAATTCACCGAATGAACCTTGCGCTGCTGGTTGTGTTTTTACGTACAGGCTGTAACTTCTCGTTGTGCCTCCCAAGGTCCTCGAGTTTTCCTGGACCTTATGTGTCTCCACCCCCCCCCCCCCTCTCTGTCTGTCCTTACAACACACCTACAAACATTCATATGTTCAACACCACCATGATCCACCCAACCCGTACACAACTCCATATGACCCGAGATCATTAGAGTGTGTATAAGTCGTGTACACCCTTTTTGTGAGTGTCAGTGCATGTTGGTGGTTGGCGCTGCTTCGTGAGTGTTTCAAGGGAGCACGGGGAGTAAGTAGCGTGTCACCATTGTCCTGCTGGAAGTTAGCCGCTGTATGACGTAGCCTCCGCCATCTTTGTCCAGTCCCACTCCTCGTGGTGGATCCCCTTTTGCTTCACATCACCCTTCATGGCTGGCGCCATTTTCCCCTTTTGTTAACTCGGTTCCCTTACACGCACGCACACGCACACACAGGGAGTACCCAACTCGTCTACCTGGTACCGTCGTGACCTGCCTGTGATGTGTAATTTCATGTTTGTGTTATGCTTAGCTGTCGTCTAGACAAGCGTTTATTGAGGCTGTATGGTTACAAGAGATTTACATTTTGTATTAAACTGTTGTGTGTTTGAAATGAGAAATCTTGGTTTATTGCGTACTTTTTCTTGTGACAACTGCTGGGTGTACGGTCAGTGCTCGATTTCATCCCTTCAAATTTAATAATCTCTTTGGTAAATCCCTTTTATTTAAACACTGTTTGTTTGGTTATTGATCCCTGTTCACAGGGTGGTGCCCTGTGATTATTAAATTATAATTGACAATTATAATTTATAATTTTGTTGCTTTTAGCAATTTACAAACTGTCAGTAACCAAAACTACACCAAGCACAACATAATTGGTGCCCCGTGTGAGCCGGTAGGACCAGCTTACACCAGCGTGCACCCAGGCACAACATCAACATGTGGGAAAAAACAACAACTTATCAGTGAGTTTTAAAGGTGCAGTTAGCAGGTTTAGTCCCACCTCACAGAGCAAAGCTAGCTTTAATGATGCTAAGCTATGCTCAGCTAATGAGTGGCAGCTTCTTTTAAACACACAAAGAAACAGGATCCAGATTACACCTCAGTGAGGAAGCTGAAAGTCACATCAGCCAGATGATGGAGATTTAATTTCATACTCAGACGTTTAAACACCGTAAAAAGCTCCTCAGCAAGAAACCCCCTTCAGAGGGCGCTAGGGGGCAAAGGCTTCCCCTGCAGTGACACCTTCAAAATCAGACTCAAAGGAAACTACAAGTAGCTGCCAGGTACTTTTGTTTTGAAGGCTCCTGGTTTTAAATGTTGGTGATGCTCATCAGCGTTTGGCTTTACTGTAAAACCCCACCGAGGGCTTGGCCACTTTTCTTAGAGGGATCAAAGGCAGACAGGTTGAACTCAGCAGCTTTGAAGTATCTTTTTTGAAGCACTTCAAATTATTCGTCTCTTTCAAGCCAAAATGGTTGCTGCAAAGCAAAAAATGAGCATCTTTCTGTGAAAACTCGACAGCTGTAAACGTCTATTTGATCCTGGTTTTAAGACTGATTGCAAAGAAACACCTGAAGCATCCAAGGACAAAATCTCCTAATCAGCTGTGAATGTCACTCATAATTATCATACTGCATGTTTGACAGATTAAAGCAGACACCTGCTGAACTGCCAGGAAGTGATACCAAGCATGTCCTTTCAGGGTGAGACGACGCTCAAAGGCTGCATTTTAACATTTCATGTGGGAGTCACCTCACTGCCACCGCAGGACCGGGACGCCAAACTGCCCATAAGCCTCACCGAGAGGTCGAAGTTAATCATCAGGGTGAGAAACGCAGTGAGGACCTGCAATATTTAGCTTCTTCCTACATTACTGGAATAGCATGTGGAACGTAAACACACAGTGAAAAAGGAAACTTGCTGCATTTCGGCACGGCAACTTAAACGTGTCCGTAAGCAGTCAGAAGTAAACAGCCGTTTGATTTCACACAGTCAACAAATGATCTGAACAACTTGATTAAATTGACAAGCTCAAGTCTCACACTTGTTTGCCTCCTGATTGGAGAAATCTACTGCTTCTTTGTGCTGCAACACATTTGAACCTGCATCCAGCATGAAAGTGGGACTCTTTCAAGACATTTTAAAACTTTCGAGTCAAAAACTGTTTTTTTCTTCGGGAAAGTAGCATTTTTTTCAGGATTTGTTCCAGCTGCTGCAATAATCTCCCAAAGAACTCAAGGAAACATCCGCCACACTCGAATGTGACGGGAGTTCCTGACCAATATTAGATTTTGGTTCCAATCCTGAAATAATCCCTCTTTAATCTATGTCTCACTATCTCAGGAGACTTCACTCTGCACAGGATTCGCAGCAGGTTGCACCACAGCACGTCTCCCTGTGGGCTGTACGCACCCTGCTGTACCTGCAGGGAGAGCTGATACAGAGGCATGCTGCAGCTCACAGAAGAAGCTCTGCGTAGGGAGGCCACCTAGTGGCGAGGAGATGCAAACACACAAAGAAAGAGGAGCAGCAGCTTCTCAGGACGCCACACGTAGCCCTTAGATATAATCAGAAATGGCTCCTGTCGGTGATGTCTTCGACTCAGCAGTGCATCTGAGGGAGGTGCAAGTGTGTAACTGAGCAGAGGGAGCCCCGCAGCTCTGCAGTGGTTCAGGCCTCTGCTCCGGGGGTCAGTGCGGTGGGAGTGACTGAGGGGGATGCACAGGAAGCGACGGACACACAGATGCAGGCGGGACGAGAAACCGCGACCGACGGCTCAAAACTGGATCCAGTTGGTGGTGTTCTGAGGCCGCGACGGGGGCGGGACGGAGCTGGGGACACACAGACGCACATCAATGGAGACCGTTTCAAGAAACCCATCGGCTGCAGCGGGTATCAGAGGGGCGGGTTTCAGTGTCCCACCTTGCAGGAGCAGTGAAGTCCCCCCACACGTCCGAGGCTGCGTTGGACTGAACCACTGTGTTGGAGTTGCTGCTGTCCAGCTCCAGCAGGCAGCCTGAGAGGAAACGCGTAGCTCATTAGAAACTTCCAAACATTGAGTTTAGTTTGTCTGGAGGAAGCGTGTCACTGCTGCAGGTTACAGCTGAAATGCCATCAAACTGCACCTGTTACAGGCGCCACCTACCAGTTACCGGGCCACCAGTCTGCGGGATTATGTTGTGATTGGATGAGCCTGACGAAGGGGGCGGGGCTATCTTGCCTCCAGGTGGTGGTGGGAGGAGTCCAAACCCCCCTGAGCTTTGTGGGCGGGGCTTGTCCCTTCTCTTCCCTTGCTGCAGACGAACAGAAGGATGGAGGTGATGCAAGGACATGACGCGAGCGTGGATGTGACGGTGTTAGAGAGGCTGTTTCTCACCCCGATGTTCAGCGTGATGGTCTGACCCTCCTTAAATCCCAGGTCCAGCTTCGGCCCGGAATCGCCCAGCTGGGCACTTTTACTCAGTTCATTCTCCTGTTTCACCCACCTACACACACACACACACACACACACACACACACACACACACACACACACACACACACACACACACACAC
>JASSRZ010000645.1:0-12367 GCA_032164315.1 Malacoctenus gilli
TGTGTGTGTGTGTGTGTGTGTGTGTGTGTGTGTGTGTGTGTGTGTGTGTGTGTGTGTGTGTGTGTGTGGTGGGGGTTGGGGGGCAGACTCCCAGGATCAATATGGCTTTTTTTCCCCGTAGTGTTGCATCGTTTCTGTCCACTAGATGTCGCCATTTTACTGTCGTTGTTTGTTGGCAATTACATGTGAACGAGAGGGAGAGAGAGCGAGAGAGAGCGAGAAAGAGAGCGAGCGAGAGAGGGAGAGAGAGGGAGAGAGAGAGAAAGAGAAGGAGGGAGTCTGAGGACTTGTTAAGTTTTGTCATACACTGAGTGAAGGAGAGCGACAGCCGGGAAGAGAGTGAACCCTAAGTGAGCGGTAAGTCATTTCTTGTTTGCGTTTGTTGACTCTTCAGCTCCCACCTTTCCGTCTGACTTCTCCTCTTCTTCTTCTCGCACCTTCTCTCCATGTTGTGGCCCCAAAAACAGACCCGAGTGGCCTCGTTGGAGGAGATTACTCTCTGATAAATAGTGAGCTTTCGTGGGCTGAGTTTGTCTAATTAGAAGGGATCAACTACATCCTATTACCATTTATCTTGTGTGAATGAAAGCTACTCTTGGATTACTTGAGGCTGGGATTACATTAATCACGCTCGAGCTTGTTCTCACCACTGGGATGATGTGCTGGCTCTCTTATAACCCTTTTCAACTCCTGGTCAATTTTGTTTTCCTGCTCGCCGACAACTCGTGTGTCGTGATGGTTTGGAAATGTGGCGACGTGTGAGGGCGCCGCCGCGCTCTGATTGGCCCCACGGACGCTTTCCTGGGACCTTTCGGCGGAGCGGACAGAAATAAACCGGTGGAGAAGAACAACATTTCAGGATTCCAGCCATTCCTGGCGCGTCTCCCTCCCATCAGTTTCTCTTTCCCCGTTTCGCTTTTTCTTTTTTTCCCTGCCTCTCTCTCAGGGGCTTTCAGGAACTTAAGGCCTCACTGACTTCTCAAAGCTGCGGCTGGCTGGCTGGCAAAGTGCAGAGGAATTCACTGCCATACAATGTGCCCTTATGCTCGGGCAGCACAAGTCCTAAATTCTTCCAGATGAAGCCGCTCGTGTTAGCATATGGCCACTCAGAACTAAGGAAATTAACTCCGATGAAGGAGGAATGAAAGGAAAACTCAGGCGAAGATTTTCAACTTTTGTTGGGACTCCGTTATGGATTTTTTTAGAGTCTTTTTCTTCTTCTTGCGTCAGTCAGACACTTCTATACACGTTTTTCTGACAGCTGGAGAGGATCCCAGCTGACATGGGGTGAAGGCGGGGGGGGGACAGGTTGCTGGTCCATCACAGGACAAACACAAACAGAGAAGCTGAGTCACTCACAAAGACACTAAATCCAAAAGATCTGGGTTTTTTTTTTACTGCAGGGTATCAAACACAAGACCTGCAGGCCAGAATCAATACGGGCCAGAATCCTGCCCTCAGTCTGAAATTCACAGCGTGGAAAGACGACAGTATATAGAAGACTTTACCTGTTATTTCTCAGTATAACTGACTGTTCTTAAAGGCTTAAGGAAACTCCAGTTGACACTGGGTGACGGCAGAGGACACAGCTGGAAAGCCTCTAACACGCTATCACTTAACGACAACTCCAAGTCACGTCTTGTGTCTTTTAAGGCCATTAGCAGAAACATCCACTCGCAGGGTGAAACATGCAAACTCGAGTATGAATCAGGACCTCGACCTGTGAACCACCGTGCCGCCGTGTGTCTCTAAAGAAGGTTCGCATCGTTGGTGTTTCTTTTCAAAGAGAGTGGGTGAAATCTGAACATTTTCAAAGTTTTGAGGGTGAAAAGGAAAGTCATCGTCGTTTGTATTTCCAATCCAACTTCTGATCCGACCCAGAAGGGATAAATTTGAGCAAAATGTGGCGTCTGCGCTGATTTTGACACCTCTGAATCGGAGGTACCAACTCTGCTCTCGCATCTTTGTAGGAGTAAAAAAATGACGACTTAGGAGGACGTGCAAACTCCTCGCAGACGGGTTTCACCGGGGGAACAAACGCAGGACCTCCCGCGTGTGGGGCGACAGCGCCGACGGCTACATGGCCGAGCTGCCTCTTTTTCAAACGCTCCCGGTGAGCGATAAATGTTCCCGCGGTGGGCGAGGAGGAGCCGCAGTCACGGGGGTGAAAAATGACAATTTATGTCCACTGACAGGAGCCGTGATCGACCAGCATGCAGCGGAGCCACTTGAATAAATAACACCATTCAGACACTTTCTCAGCCGCGGCGCACATATCAAAAACCAAGCGCTGGCGCTCTTCCTTCAGGAGGCTGCTGGGTGTAATGTTCGCCCCGGTTCTCACGTCTCCTCTTCCCTGCCACTCTGGCTGTAAAACAAGCACCCTGTTGCAGGTTTATTACAGTAAGTACGCAGAGTAACGACCCCGCAGCTTCGGGGAAGGTTATGATTCTCGAACTGCCTCTTGGAGGGTCGGACGCTGCTGGGTGTGATCAGGTGGTCCGGCTGGATTTCCTCCAGGTTTAAACCGATTCTGTGAACATGAAGTGGGTTTGAAATGGACGGATGGTTGATAGATGGAAGGAAGAATGGATGGATAGGTAGACGGATAAATGGATGGATGATTTTCTGGAGAGTAGTGCTGGTTGTTGGATGGTGAGTCCACAGATAGAAGGACGGACAGACTGAAGGAATGGACAGGCACAGAGATGGGTGGTTTGGATGGATGAAGGATGGATGGATTGTATGTTAGACAGGTGAATAGATAAGGTGATGATTGGATGGATGATGAAGAGAGGAGTAGGTCACAGGACAGTGGGAAGAAGGTTGGAATTATTGGTCTGTAGATGCATTGTTGGATGGTTGATGCGTGGATGGATGCATATTTGGATGGATGATTGAGTAGATAAACAGAAGAGTTGATGGATGAATGGATGAGTTGTTGGATGGATGGATGGATGGATGGATGGATAAATTGATAGAGGACACATGGACACAAAGGATGGACAAACAGACCGGTGGATGGATGGATGATTGATGGATGGAGGAACAAAGAGGATAAATTGATGGATTGACAGACAGCAAGTCACCTTGATGATGGATGGATGGATGGATGGGTGGATGAATGGATGGATAAATTGATAGAGGACACATTAACACAAAGGATGGACAAATGGACTGGTGGATGGATGGATGGATGGATGGATGGATGGATGGATGGATGGAGGAGCAAAGAGGATAAATTGATGGATTGACAGACAGCAAGTCACCTTGATGATGGATGGATGGATGGATGAATGAATGGATGGATGGACTTTCTTTGAGCGATGCACTGATCCGATTGTATTTTGCTGCTCCGATTCACTCAAACTTCTCTCCTTCCGTTCTAATTCATCCTTTTGTTTTTCTGCAGTCTAATAAACAAACATTTCTTGTGTGTTTTCATATAAATAAGATAAACAAGGGAAGATCCTGCAGCTGCTCCTGCAGGAGTCCAGGTCTGACCGACTGACCGACCGCAAGACAAAATTCATTGTATATCCGCTGTGACATTTATTAAAACACCGCGTGTGACTTTAGCGGGGGCGGCGTTGCGCGGCGGGCTGGTCGCCGGCGTGCATCATGTGATAATCAGCGAAGGCTCATTCAGATGCAGAGCGCTGCAGTGCAGCATCCCCTGCATGGAGCAGGCTTCTTATTATCTGATGGTCTCACGCTCGCCGATAACCGCTTTCAATAAACAGATGAATCAGAAGTGGAAGTGGATGTCAGCCGCAGTTAAGCGGGCGCGATAAACAGGAGTTGACGGACAAGGTAACGCAAGGACAGATGTGCGGGAGACTGGAACTGCACTCGACGTCAGCGGCTGATGAATCAAACAGTGAGCGAGAGTCTAATGACACATAATCCCTTTAGCATTCAACTGGAGCGCTATATTTAACCCCAGGGCTGCAGCTCAGGAGGTCTCCTGCCGTCTCCAGTTGCAGAGACGGACAGAAAGACACGTCTCGCTGAACTGATGAACTGATGGAGACGGACACCCGACTGCTGCTGCTGCTGCTGCTTTTGTTTTAGCACAGTCACAGATGGCAAAAGTACTACAGCTTGGTACTCGGGTATGGTACTTTTACCTGACTCGTGGTATAATTATTGCTTGGGAAAATGCTGCTGTTTCCCAAGAAATTGTTTCTGTTTGATCTCATTTACCCACATGTTGAGTGGAAATCTTCATAAGTTATTATTAATATGATCATTATTGAAACGATGAATGTAGAAATGAAAACAGAATTTTTAAAATAACTAACATTTAAAGTCGATACAAACATATATACATTGATAGAAAAAATAGATATATCAACAAAAAATGTATAAATAACAGTAAAATACATAAATATGAAAATGAATAAAGGTTTTTTTTTTCAATATTTTTGCCTCAGCAACCAAAAATCAACAGTTTTAGTCAACTCACATTGTAAATTGGTTCAGTAGCAACTTGGAAATTGTTGAAAATTTCTTTAGTTATGAGCAAAATTCACACAACTAAGAAAAAGTATTAGAAAAATCCCCAAAGTAATTAAAAATAATACCTGATTCTATTAATGTATTTTGAATTTGTCTGTTTGTTTGTTGCGAATTAGCCAAAAAACACTGTAAAACACACCAAAGCTACTTTTCCACCTCCTGTGTGTGTGTGTGTGTGTGTGTGTGCGCGTGTGTGTGCGCGTGTGCGTGTGTGTGTGCGAGCACATGGCATCAAGCTGCGTCTGATTGAGGCGGCGAGCGGGCGTTCGGAGCAGAGGAGGTGTCGAGCGTTTCCTTTAATCGTCTCAGCCGCTCTTGTTTGTGCGACTGCAGCTCTGCGGTCGACTCGTCAGCCTCGCGAGGTGTGGCGCCTCCCCGGATAGTTGCCCTGAACACTGGCCCCACTGACGGAGGCTGTAACAAGGCTGCACTGTGCAGCCACCACCAGGTGTCTGTGTGTGTGTGTGTGTGTGGGGGGGGCGGTCTTTATGTCTTTGTGAGGACCTGTTGGAAGCTGGCTCAGGAGGATGTGTTGTGGGGAGTTAAATGGGGGTTCTGTCTGAGGGGGATCATTTATGTAGAGGTGGAGACGAGTTGTAAGTGAGGTGAAGGGGTTAGTGTCATCATCTTGCATCTGCTACTCGTGGCTCAGTTTGGTCTCAACCTGCAGGAACTTAATGTGAGTCCCCGCAAGGCGGGAAAAAAAAGAATCTGTGAGTTCGTGTGCAGGACTGCTCTGCTCCACGTTCACACCCTCAGCGTGTGCGCGTTCCTCCGGCATGTTTTTGCCAGATTTCAGCCGGTTGGCTCCTAGGTGTTCCTGCGGAATTTTTTCTTTCCCCACACCTGCAGGTTTAAATCTTGTGCTGCTGCAGCTCGTTTTTCCCTCCGTCCCCCCCCGAAGAACAAAGACCCGAGAGGCGTTCGCCCGAGTAAACGTCGCGTCTTCCCACGAGTCGCTCCCTTCCTGTTCTGCTTTGCATCATGGGAAATGAGAAAACTGCAGACTTCTGGCAAACGTCTTCTTCCCAGTTTGCGGATTTGTTTTATGTCACAGAAGGGACAAAATCTCTCTCGCTCAACAAACCAAACGACTCTATTTGAGAATGCTAATTCTGGGCCTAACGTCCTGAGACTTTTCACAATAAAAGTCTGCTGATCTATGAGCGAAATAGGAAGTCTTTAGCTTTATGGCACCGGTAGGTTGATGAAGCACTAGAGAGTCCATCAGGAAAAATGGAAACAGTTCATACGAATGTACACAAGTCACCAATTATTCAAGAGAGCGACAATTTTCCTTTAATATTGAGACAACATGCATGTTTAAATATGCAAATTCTGGTCCAATTAGGGGAAACATATATGACAAGGATACATTGACACTCCTTCGTGCAACACTGACAAAAAAAGTTCATTAAACACAGAAGATTATGTTGAAATGTCACACATTTTTTTTCCAGGAGCTTTCTAAACTTCGGATGTGAGATATTCTCCTGGTATCGGAGTGTGAAGCGCGTAATGATGGAAAGGAAGTAGCTCGTTTTCTTGTTTTTGTTGAAGAAACTCACATCAGGCTCACTTTTCCATTCAAAGCACAACTCTCCGTATGCATCTTTAACATGTCTGGGGGGGGATTTAAACTTTTTATGTGGCATCTCGCGACGACGCGGCGCAACAAACGGCTCTTTAACAAGCCCAACTTATAGTTTTCTCGCTTCGATCCAAATCTGAGTCGGACAAATGTCTCTATAGATGTGCAGCGAAAAACAGACGCCGTCTCTCCAAAGTGAACACATAAAAAAACACGTTTTTCTTCAAAGTGACGCGAGTGAAGTTGGATTGAAGCAAAGAAAAACAAAGCAGGATAAAACTCGTGTCATAAAAAGTCATTTGAAGCAATGAAAGGATACGAGCGACTGAGACGAACGCGTTTTACTGTTTCACAACAAGAGGATTCAGTAAGTTTTTACTCCCATGAAGTATTTCTAGAGTTCAAGTGACCATAGACAGTAAATATACCACAAATAGTGAAGACCTACAGTCTGGTTTAACGTCAGCTGGCGTCGTTTGGCTTCGATAAACACTTGGTGTGACTCGACTCGGAGAACAACGCCACAATTTCTGAAGTGTTCCAATTTACACGACAAATAGTTTGTTGTTTACAACAGCCGGAGTGTAACGATACAGTCGGCGCTCCTCCTGAGGGGGACACTCGCCAGCTCGCTATGTGATAATTGTTTAGGTTGTGCGCTGAACAATAAGAGGGATTTTTGAGGCTGACGATCTTTGGCAGCCGCAGTCGCAGTGACAATAATTTGCACTTAACGGCGCCCTCTCCGAGTTGTGGCCGCTGCTCCTTCCTCCTCTCCTCCTCCTCCTCCTCTTCCTCCTCAGTCTGCTCGCGGCGTGGCCTCTCACGGCTTGAAGGGTCTATTTTGTCTGTTCCTCCTTGTTTGAGAGCTCCACTGCGATGTTAGCGCCGAGTGGAAACCACAAGCCATAACCGCGTTTTCTGAGGGCCGCCGACTCCCAGTCTCACGCCCAGTTTAACACAGAAAAAAAAACCACCAGCCAGGGGTGGATGTTGTTGTTTTTTCTTTTTTTTTTTCAACCCTCTCCCACACAGCCTTCCCCTCGCTTGCGCTGCCTCCCTGCATCTCACTCCGCACACCATCATTTACGCCACTCCTCAAACAGACCCAGATTTCTCCCCTCCGTTCGTTTCTGTTTGGGCTCCTGGGTTTAAAATTAGCAGAAAGAATTTACATTATATAGCCGGATTATTTCAGGCCCCTTTTTTTTGGCGGAGCCGCTCCAGACTAATCTTCGCTCAACATGTAATTTCGCATTGCAGGGAGCTTTTTTGATGGCGCGGTGGCGGTTAGTGCTCTGGCCTCTCCGCAGGAAGGTCCCACGCTGACTACAGGAGACCTTTTTATACAGTTTGCATGTTCTCCCTCTGCTTGATTTGGGTTTGGTCCCGCTTCTGTGGTTGTTTCTCAATTTATGGGGTCAAACGAATGACTCTGATCGTCACCACTTGAGTGATTTTCTGCGTTTTTGAAGGTGACTCACTTTCTCACTCTCGCTTGTCTCCACGGTCTCTTTTTCGTTGATCTAATCAAACGGGCGATTAACACTGACGCCAACAATCAGATCTTAAACTAACTAATCTGATAGAAGTTTTCACATGGCGAGAGTTTGATCGAGTCAGCGTTTAATCTGATTACTCATCTAAGTGCAGCTGTGCTCGCATCGGCACTTTTCTCTTAATCTTCCTGACTGAGAAATCCCACCGAGGATCAAGGAGACCACCAGAAACAGTCTGTCGATTAATCCCATAATGCCTTTCACCGCGACGTCACCATCTGATCTATTAATCAGATTACTTTCAGTCCAAAGGTGCGTTCTAGTTCTTCCCTTAATCCTCAATATTCCCCCCTCAACCTCAAAATTCCAAGTATTGTCCTGATTCTTGGGAAGTTGCGTTGAAGAGCGAGTTTGAGTAACGAAACGCCCTCAAAACCGAGATTCTCCGGCACCTCCCTTAAGAATAATGGCTACCCAGAATGCATTGCGTTTCTGGACTTAAACATGGCGGCGAATACGGTGAGCTACTTTCTTTGTTTTGTATTTTCTTTATTAATGGAGGTATAAATATTACAAAAAACATGGTATTCTCTTACTTTAGGCTCATGTTATTAATTATTTAGCTCATTGTTGCTTAGTTTCAGTTTTATTTTTCGATCGTTTGTCAATTGCGGCCTGCAGCGGTACTGTTGCTATGGCTACGGCTTCTTCTTCTTCTGACTTGGCAGACTGAACGCCGCTTTGGCGTAATTCTGCCCCCTACAGTGTGAGGACGTATCTGCATTTAGGGGGTGTCCCATTTCGAGCCGTTAGCGCTTGGTTTTGAGGGGTTGAGGATTAAAGAAGAGATTGGAATTGTGAGAGTGACATCAAGTTGAGAGGATGGACGTGTGCAGTTTCCGGGACATAGTTCCCCACCGGTCTCTCGCTCCGCCTCCCGGCGTGAATAGCGCTCCAAGCCAGCGAGCTCTCCCGAATGACGGCGGGACCCCCGCGAGAGCTGCACCCTCATTTGCATTAATTTCTGGCAGCTGCCGGCGCCCCGGTCTCTGCTGATCTCAATAGATTTGGTTTAACGTTGCGCGGGGCGGCTCCCCTGACAGCGATCGTGGCATCGCCTCGCAGGGAAAAATCAATTTTCATGACTTTCAAACGGAGAGCATCTGTCTTCTGGAAGTGGGAGCACAATGCCTTGAGAAAGTTTTCCAGCCCCCATGACGTCCCGAAGTGTGCCGCGCCGCATACAAAGCCGATCCGGATTCGGTGCCGACAGTTGACGGAGGAGAGACCTTATCATGAAAAATTGAACGCGGCTCTAATTTTTTTTCTTCTTCTGCTGTTTTCACAAGTCTGAGGAAAAACTTTTACGGCGTTTAGATAAAAACAACGGCGGCTCGGCTCGCGGCTCGGGCGCCGCTTCAGATGTGGCTTTGTTTGCTTGTCGCATCTGGAAGTTCAAAATCTGAAGTGTTTCTGGCTCTCAGCAGGGAGCCTCAGTGTACAGCCATCTTCAAGCTACTGCACCGCCTTTGATTGAGATCCATTCAAGTGTGTGTGCGCATCCATGCGTGTGTATGTGTGCGTGTGTGTGTGTTTCTGCTGTTTTTTCCCCCACCAGCCATTCAAGATTTCATACATTGTAGTTATTGTGTTTCAAGTTCCTAATATGAACAAGTGGGGCAAAAAACAGCTATAAATAAAGGTTTTTTTAATTCAAATATCAATGTGTTTTTTTCTTCTCTTATTGGTTTAGTCACTTGACTTTTTTTGAAAGAGAACCAACCCACTGAGTTCCTCTTTTGAACTCTGATTGGCCAAAATATTATCGTGAAGACAAATTGAAACACACCCACTTGCTGTTACAGACATAAGTAGGGGCCTTCAAAATAAAAGCGTCAGACGTTTTTGAGGTGAAATGAGCCGTTCTTAAATTTGGTCCACGTTCACACTGGGTTCACACGAACAAGTCGGAGCCTCGTGTTTCCATGGCAACAGATTGTGACGTCAGAGCAAGAGTAACATTAACGTGGTTGAAGAAGGGACTTACTGGAACTTTTTTTGTGTTTTTAACAACAGTTTGATGACAAAAGTTTGGGAACTTTTCTCACTGTCGTAATCCGTCCTCTGTTCGGTGTCGCTGTCTTTAGCTGTGCCAAATAACGAACTAACTCACCGACTGGTTCAGTGAAGAAGATTTGGTTAAGATTTCGTAGTCTGTCGAGTGTTCACAAGAAAATCTCTATGGAAACGGCAAACAAGCTGCAACAGTAAATCCACAGTAAACAAGGATACAACAATACAACAAGACAAACACGAGAAAAAAGGCTTGTATGAAATATTCTCTTCTGCTTTTTTCTAATCAGAAAGTCCAAAAATACCAAAATGGTTGTTGGCAAAACTTCTTTTCACCTCCGTGACTCCTCCGTTGACTTCACTCCCTCCTCGTTTGTCCGGCCGCCTTTTCCAGTGGAAAAAAACCAACCGACCCCAAAGTAACTCTAAAAATCGGCTCCAATCTTCCTCCTGAGAAACAGGCAGGAGATGAAGATGGACACCATGACAGCTCCTCAAGAGTGGAGCCAAAACACCTCAGAAATGGGCGCCGCCATTGTGAGCCGGGGATGTCAGGAGCACTCAGAGTCAGAGCGAGCGGCAACTCGCCGCGGCCGTCCATCTCCTTCAACGGCGTTCGATACCGCAAGAGAAAGTCGACACGCCGGCTGCTTGTTGTGACGTTGTTGTTTTTAGTCGCTGAAGTGTCTCGTTGAACAAACTTAAAACAGGAAGGTTCGATTCGTGAAGCCAGAGTGTGTCGACAGTCCTTCCGTATCAACGTGGGAGGTGATGATGCTTTTTTCCGGCTCGTTCCTACGAGTGCTCCTCCGTCGTGGCCAAACGTTGACCCTTCTTCTTCTTCTTTAATTCGTCCGAGACTCTTCTGACAGCCGGTGCTGTCAGCCGCCGAACGCCGTGAAAAAATGGCCGCGCTATTGTGCCGAAAAAGGTCGCAGGCTGCTGCTGCGGTGAAAAGAAGTCTCCGGAAGAATGCAGAAGTTTTCTTTGCGACGCCGTCACTGCAGCTATGTTTAGCCGAGCTTCGGCAATTCACACATTTATTTGATATTTCATTTGTTTTTTTGTCTTTTTTTCACAGACAGAAAACATGTGAGGATGCTGTATAGTGGAGGTGTTTACAGCTCAGAAGTTTCTGCTTGTTTATCGTGTTAATTAGGACTTCTCTGCTCCCAGCTCTCAGACTTCTCGCCCCTATCTTATATTTTTTCAGTCGCATTTTGTGTCTCTCTCTCTTTTTTTAAAAAAACAGCGAAAAAAAGGGAGGAAAATGTGAAATTAACATTTTTTTTCTGAAGATTTCTCCAGCACATCAAAGAAACGCTGCGCCTCTGCTCTGCTGCTGATCTGTCCCTGCTCGGTTTGTTTGGACAGAGGAAGCTCTGCAGTTGTAGTGATCTTCTTTACTAACGAAGCAGCCCGCTGTGCACTTTTAAACTTTAGCCTCTAATGTTGAGTTTGGCTGTCTGACCGTGTGTGTGTGTGACTTTGTGTGTGTGTGTGTGTCTTTTGAATCTTCTCATGTGAAACCGGCAGTCCAGCTTTGTGTTGCGTCTTCGACAAGTCAGCGAAGCAGCGAAGGCCAATCTTGAGGAAATACTCAGCGTGTTTTCAGACACGTCAGTCCAGCCGGACGTCTCGTCTCATCCGAGTTCACGTGCAGACGGGAAAAACTCAATGTATTAACAACCACGTCTGACTCCGCCTCCATAGATGGCGCCGCATTTTGATTGAAGTTCATTCGACTTGATGAGGAAGGAAACGGATAAAAATAGCAAAGATGGATTTCGCTGTTGGTTTTGTCTTCAGTCCAAAAGTGTCTTCTGCTTCTTGTCTTCGTAGTGGTGCATGTGCAGAACGCCGAGTCTGATTCCAGTCAAGCTAAGTGGATACATGCAGCAATTCATTCGCTGTTCACAATCTTGTTTGCCTGCTGGAAGGCTCTCCATTCACCAACTTGTAATCCGACTGGTTGAACACACACTTTATTTTCCCGTCCCTCCAAGCTTAAGAGGCCTGCACTGTTGATTCTGAAGGCCTAAGGGCAGATTTCCTGACCCCAGCAACACATAATTGCAGAAATCTGATTGGTTAAGCAAGGCCAGCCTCTCCCAAAACCTGGAAGTAGCACATCACATAAGGAACTCTTTAGGATACAAAAGACAGCCAACCTTTGAAAAAATGATGTCATTCCTCATTATTAATGGAGGACAAATGTCTCTCCAAGGTTGAAAGGACACACCTTGTTCTCGATGCTCTCCATTGCCCCCCTCCTTCCCCTCCCATCACACAATGTGGAGGTGAACCCTGGGAACAATGGCAGCATTTGGTCTTCAGTAGGACCCATTATTTGATTAGTCTTGGCTCGCCACGTCTCTATTTTTGCTCGGAAAAAGTGTCATATTTAGAACGCTAACAAACACGTCCTGTTTTCGTGTCACTTATTTCGGATGATTCATCCAATTATATCTCCACTTAGCTCGCAGCGGCTAATGTCGCACGTCATTAGCCGCTTTCAGCGATAATTTTCCCCCCGTGCCGTAATTAACCCCCACGTAGATGCCTTTTGTTGCTCTGATTACTGTGCCCTTTCTCAGGTCCTTTTCTAAACACACGCACACACACACACACACACACACACACACACACACACACACACACACACACACACACACACACACAC
>JASSRZ010000648.1:0-12359 GCA_032164315.1 Malacoctenus gilli
TGTGTGTGTGTGTGTGTGTGTGTGTGTGTGTGTGTGTGTGTGTGTGTGTGTGTGTGTGTGTGTGTGTGTGAGACAAAGAAAATGAATCCTCCCTCAGATTTGCAGGGAAATCAGAGATGCAATTAGTCGCTGAAAGAACGTTGTGATCTGTGATGAAGATAAGTGAGGGAAGATCAATGCCTCTCCCGAAAAAAATCAATAAGTGCAAGATGAAAAAAAAAAAAAGGCTTGTTGTGTTGGAAAATATTGTTTGAGCCACGAATGCACACTCTTACGGAGTAACTCCCACAGCGACAGGATGTGTTCACGCTTCCTTCTCCTGCTTGCATCCAAAGGCCCTTTAAAGGGGCGTCACATAGGGTCCAGTTCACGGGAACTAACAAAGGATGCATGGGAATTAATGTGGAACTAATATTAGTGACTGAGAGTTCTAACCTGGTTCATCATGAGAATAATACATTGTGTGTGTACATTGTGCATAGTGTTGCAATCAGCACAGGACGCAGCATTAAAGGACCAATCTGCAAAAATACTTACACGGATTGTTAATTCAACAGACATTTAATTTCAAAACATTTGATGCAGTCAAAGAAATCGGACATCACAACTTCTGTGAATGTTTATTCCAGCTTTTCTTTTTCTTTTTTTTTTCTCGAATCAATATAATCGAAGATAGACACGACGATTCCTCTTCAGCTTGTGAAATCATACGGCCAATCCTTGGCCTTATCCATGGGTGGGCGCTCCTGGTCCTGTAGGGCCGCGTTCCTGCACGATTTTCAATGTGTTCCTGCTCCGGGCACCACCCCCCACCCCCACCCCCTTGATCCCAATCAGTTTCACGGTGAAGCTCTGCAGAGAGCCCGCTAACGAGCCCTCGTCGCAATCAGGCGTGCTGAAGCAGGGACGCTTTGGAACCGTGCATGACGGCGGCACCTCCAGGATCAGGATTGGACACCACCGGCTTGGGCGCCAGACGCAAAGTGAGCATGCTTCAGATGATGCCGTTTTCAAGCATGTACCTGCGATAATGCAAGTATTGAAGTTGTGTTGCAGGCTTCAAGGGACTTAAACATGGGATTATCTAGTTTACAAGGCTTCGTGTTGCTGTTGTGTTTTGTTGTGTTATGTTGTGTTATGTAATGTTGTGTTACAAGGGTGCTGCTTTGCACCCAACGCAAATAATTTTAAGAGAAACATCTAAAGATATGTTTGATTTAGCAAACACAACCTGGAATATTTGAGGCTTTTTGTTTGACTCTTAAGAAATTAAGCAGGTAAGCCTCGAAAAACAACAAAAGATGCAACCAGTTGTTTCCCATAAAGCTCAAAATTTAAGACCTGGTCAAACCTTCTTCAAGTTATGCAGAACCGTTGGCTTTTCAGTGATACTCTCTGTATGTGACTAAATCTCATCTTTCAGTGAATTTCAGAGTGATCGAGCGATTCTTCGCGGTTTCTTTGCGGTGGCTGCAGCGACGATGAAAGCTCCGTGGCTCGAACGTGCCCGCTTCGTGCCTCCCGTTCTCTCCCCTGTGCCTGTGAATGGACACGAGGAGAGCTGAAGTGGGCCGCGGCGGATTCACAAAAGGAATCCTTGTGTGACGTGTCTAATGAATGGCATCGGGAGAAAGCTTTTGATTATAGCAAATAAACATGCTGGCCCTGCACACCAAATGGAGCTAACCCTTTGTTCAGCGGCTGCAGCGGCTGCGAGAGTCTGCAGACCCCCTGAAGTGGCTCTATTTATATTTACTGACGTAGCGCTAAGCTTTTTCGATCACTTATTCAAAACAGATTTTTTTTTTTTGACGGTACAGAGAGTCAGAAATCACGGGCGGTTTCAGAAGCCGGAGCCAGAACACAAATGGTAAGACTGTGGCTTCAATAGTTCCTATAAAGCCAAATTGACTGACGATAAATAAACTGAGACGGAAAAGTCGGACCACCAAATGTTCATGAAGGACATTAAAGGGCTGATTGATTTATGACAAATTGCAGGGTTGTTTTTTTTTCCCTGAATACAGTGTAAACTCAGGCCATGGTCCTATTTAGAACAGAGCAGTAGGATCAAGATTAATTATGCTCAGGAAGGGAAACTCGCACCCAAACCGTGTCAAGATGTTCAGCTTCAAAACCTGTTGTCTGGCCTTTAATCTTGAGATTAAAGCACCGCAGAAGAGAAAAGATGGCATTTTGGGGCAGTTTTTGATGCATCCACACCCGCCCAAGCAAATAAAATGCTCAGTTTCCCTTGGTTTGGTGTCCCCCTTACAGTTTGAATGATGAAACTTCTCCACTGTTAACTTCATATCCTTCGTCTCCCAGTGCTACTATCAAAGTCAGGAAAAAGGGCACTTCCAGTAGACGGGGCATTTGTTTCCCAGTTCCTCTGGGTTTTTTTGTTTGTTTTTACCTCAGACGAGCCTCCTGCAGCCCGGGCACCTGGAGCTTCCACGGGCCCCACAGCTAAAGCACTGCACCCCCTTTATTTGTCACGGGGAAGCGTTTTTGCGAAGCACGCATGTTCCGTCTCTCGCTCCTGCGACCGCAGACTTTGGAGTTGTTGGCCTTTGCGCGGCATTAGCGAAACAAATGGGAGCAAAGTGGTTGTTTTTGGAGGTGAGAACATTACTCATTCCCTTTTTTTTTTCAGGCAGCGGGCTCGGGTCCCAGCTGCGGCTGAGGAGTCCAACAGATACAAAACCTAATTCTCCCGCTTTGAGGCTACTGCTGCTTCGGGGCACGTTCATCCAAAACACACTCCGACTCGCGGTGTATTTTTCACCGAGGGGCAGTTAGATAAGACCGGCGTTGCGTCGCGCGCAGTCACGTAGTGATGTGGAGGACATCTCTCCGGCCTCGCAGCAATAAGTTCCATGGTTTGTGGCCCGGCTTTCGGTACGCGGTTTGCATTTTGATCCCTGATGCACGCGTGAGATTTTACTCACTTCTTTCCACACGCCCGTTGACCTCACCCAGGTGTTGTTTCTGAACCGCTGAATCATCATTAAAGGAGCCCTATTATGCCATTTCGAATTTTTTCAGCTATTCACAGTGTAATAGTGTTGAAAGCTCATTCAGACAAGTGAGCAGCGCCTCCTCTTTTCACATAAACTCATGTTTGAGATATCCAGCGTGCCTCTCCATTCAGTTTCTATGGTGGTGGAAACGGTCTGTTTCAGGGAGTTTTTTTCACATCAGTTTTCCACTGACGTCACAGGGGGAGGGGCTCAGTGATTGGACAACGTCTCTACGCTGGGCGTATGGGCTCGCTCCTTACAACTGCTACCAGCAGTTAACCAATCAGAGGCGTCCTCCATCTTGTAGGGGTGGGGCTTAATGCGGAAGAGCCTCATTCTGCTTGTTTCTAAAGGGGGGTCTATTAGAGCTGAAGCGATCGAGATATAATGGAATACGGTGTTTGAGAAAAAGAGCTTGATGAATTTCTGTCACTGTGGACTTACATACAAAGACAAAGACATCCAAAATGTGTAAAATAGGGCCACTTTAAAGGTAGAGACTCCTGTTTTCACTCAAATGTCCAATAAAATCAATGACCCCAAACTACTAAGATCCCTGTTTGTGCGCCCAAAAATAGCAAGTGCATACAATTGCTAAGCATGTCCGCTCCAGAAGCATCTGATCTACTAAGGAAAAGAGTGCAGGTGGCAACAAGCGCAAACGGAGAGGCGTGATGAAAGATGCAGACTGGAGTGTTAGAGTAAACACGAATCGAAGAGAGAAACGGGGCACTGGATCTGAACTGAGAAAGATGAGAAGTGAAGAACTGAGGAAGAGGTGTGGTGGCCAAAGCAGAGGGAGGCCACCACACGAACACTCCCGACTCCAGTCAACTGCATTCTGCGAGGTGCAAAATGAATCGTGACTTCGCAGGCCTCCCAGTAACTTTTCATATCGAAGAAGCCAAACGCGCTCGATGGACGGAGCGCGCTGTGTTGCGTGTGAATCTCGCGTGCCATCGTTGCTACTGAACCATTGGTAGATCGGGGGCCCTAAAAGTGAGTTGCCCTCCGATCCGCTTTCCCGCGTTCAAGCCCCTGTGCAGCATCTTGGCTCCGCCGACCGCGGTGCCGGCGGGGGGTGGGGATCTGCGGAGGGCTGGACTGGACTCCCTGTTGGAAGTTCGAGGCTTTTTTTTTTTTGCCACAGGACTGCTCTCAACACTTACCAAAAACAAAGGAGGACTTCATTTGCTCCTGATTTACGGCGAGACTTCTGTGTTGCTCCGTGGCTTGCTGTAGACGGGTTTTTTTCAGAAGTGAATTCCACCATACAATCATGTCTGTTTATAATGGAGGGCTGCCTGATTGCTCGCAGACCACAGGCGCAGAAAAAATGATTTTCTGGCTTTTCCTTTGAGGGAACGATGTTTGGATTCTCCCTCTGTAGAACTGTGGTTCCCAATCGAGGGGTCCAGGAATGCCCCCCCCCCCCCGAGGCTTTGCCTGGCCAAAGGTTGCCAGAATTAGCTTTGCAAGTCAAGAAGAAACAGAATAAGAGAGTGGGATGTGTCCACCAGTGAAATGTTTCATTTCAGATTAAGTCTCTGTTCTCATTCGCTGCTGAGGGAAGTTTCTCTGAGTTGTTTCCGACACGATTCCTCTTCCTGACCGGTTCCCAGGACCTCTCCATTGGTTGTCGGATGTTCCAGTTGCATTTTTACCGACCGGTTTTCTTTACACTTATCTTTTCAGGCTTGTCTGACCAAACTTTTGACGAGTCTCATTTCCAGCACAAGAAAAAAAAGGTCTTAGTGTTTCCACCTTCCACCTCAGTGCCAGCCATTAACAGCGAGTGTCTCTTCTACCCAACAGATTCCAGTCGTTCCCACCGGTTTCTAATGCACCGTCATCACTTGGTCCTCCTGCCAGTAGCAGTCAAGGCGGTGGGGGGTGGGGACAAAAATCCCCTGACAAGAGAGTAACAGCACCAAACCATTTCCTGGTGTCACATGTTCCAACTTCGCCCGGCCGAAAACAATTCATTCTTTCACTGTGACGAAACACGAGATGGCAGATAATCTCGTAAATATGTGTTGTATTCCTCTTTCTGCACCCACGCCGCCTGGGGGAGAATGAGGCAGGCCTTTGTCCGAGGGCTTCCTGGCCCACAGGAAGTGATTCCACGCCGGACAGTGTGGGACACTCATCTCTTGGAGAAGGGGGAGGAAGGGGGAGAAGAGGAGAGGGAGCAGAAGGGGTGGGGTTGGATTGGGGGGGGGGCGACCACTGGGAAGACGTATCCCTTTTTGATCAAGGCCTGCTGACGGATCACCTGGAGAAAGGCAAATGGGGATCATACCGGAGCCCGATGACAAGAGGCCAATTTTGATGTCCCCTTTTCTCTCATTGCGGCGCTTCTCTTTCAAGCCCAAATCTGCTTGAGCAGCCTGGGAAAGTGGCCTTTTTACCCACCGTCCCCAGTCACACGGACGACAGGACGACAGCGTGAAATGGGACTCCGGTGAACGCGGAGGGCCGGGACCCAAAAAAACGGGTCCTTGTCCTGGCGGCTGAGGAAGACGCAGAGGAGGGGAAGAAGAAGAAGAAGGAGGAGGAGGGAACCGAGGTCCTGTAAGAGTGGGCAGAGAGAGAGGAGAAGGGGGGGGGGAGGGGGGAGCAGGACGGCCGCCCGCGAGCCAAAACAAGGGCGCCGCTTCGTTTCATCCCAGATTGTTTAATTCAAAAATGTTGACCCATGTGAGAAACATTATATCCGAGGAACATCGAGCTCCATATTGAGTGTAACAGGAACCTCAAAGGCCACATGTTCTCGCCGTGTTTATAATGCATTAGTGGAACAAACTCCGCACTGTACTCTCTTTACAAATCCCACCTGGCTGTGTATTAGTTACAGATGTGGCCCCCTCTAATTCATAATGAACTAATAATGGTTCTGTTAGTGCAAGATTGTTTTGCTTTCCTCCCCTCGCACACACGTAGACGCGGCTAATCTGCGCTGGAGGTGTGGCGGGGATGGGGGGGGACGACCAGATATTGCGGCCCCCGCATGAAACACACACTCTGGAATGCGCCGTCGAAAAGGCCGGCGGGCTTCGAAACCGTCTTAATGTGACTCACTCCTTCGCGAGTTGGATCGGTATCATTAAATACCCGTTTTTTTTCGTTTTCTGGCCCCCTTTGGGGAGTCACCTTCCCATATCCAGCCAGATTAGAATGAATTACTGCAGTCTAAGCCCCCCCCCCACCCACCCCCATATCCACCAGAGGACCCCCAGCACAAGTTGGGCTCTTTCGAGAACCCTTTCGACCGGCTGCGTTTTCCGCAGCGAGCGAGGCCGCGTGACACCGCCGCCGCCGCCGCAAATTAATGACTCCATATTTTTTGATGGTGCGCTGATAAAGAGGCGAGCTCAAGGACTAGACATGGGAGATAAAGTACAACAAAAGATGGAGATCTAAAGGCATCAATTAACAGCCTGATCCGGCTTTTATGTCAGAGAGACTGCAGGAGGAAAGAAAAAAAAAGAGGGAGGGGGAAAGGAGGGGGCGCACACACACAAGCATTAAAGAAATTATCTGAGGCGTTAGTGCTGCTGCACTGACAGAATTATATTAACTGGGTAATGCACATAAAGTCTCACTTTTAGATAATGCTCAGAGCATCTTTTAATGTGTTAATTATCTGAGAACATATATCTAATGGAGGGGAGGAATGCCTCTGTTCCATCCACGCTATATCAGCGCTTCGAGTCCGTCACAGTTAATTAGAAACTAATTATTGCATATCATGCATCAGTCATTAGGAATAATAATATTCAGATGACTAATATTTCATTAATGGAGGAATTGCTTTTTCAGATCTTTGCATGGTCTTGTGTCACGGCTAGTTTTCGGAGGTGTTTGCAGAGGTTTCGCCTCCATACTGTCGAACCCAGGCTCACAGCGTTCGACAGTATCACTGACGCGAACTTATATAGCCGGTGTGTCCATTGGCGATTCGACAGTTTTAGTCAAAATTGGCGTCTGAACAGCAGGTGGCATCGATCCTGACCCGGCAGCGCCTCGGTTGTAGTTCTGGCTCACGACTTAGCTCGGGTTTAACTGGACTGGTCAGTCGCCGGACTGTCACACCAAGATGATACAATGGATAGTCGATTTCAGTTCAGTGCAGAACTTAAGAATGTCCACAGTAAAGAAGTACGCAGGACTCAAGCTCCGCCCACAATATTCACCATTTACATTTGTAGTTATTTGGCTATTTTCCAGTTCACAAGATCTGTGCAGTTTTAGATGAGAGCGCCATCTATGATGCGTTCACGAGTACCACGGATCCATCATCTGTGAGCTACTGTTCAAGGTATGCTATCGGGTTCACAGAGAACTATTTCAAAACTAAGAGGTTTTCGTCTCCTTGTTTACATGAGCAACGTCCCTCGTAGAAAATGCCTTCAGGCTAAGAATCTTTTTCCAACTCTCTCGTGCGCTCTCTGCAGTTCACACTCAAGCAATATCTACCTACTTTCAAACATGTTCACTCTATTTACTCAGACTAAAACGCGCAGAGAAACAGACGCTACCCTTTAGAAGTGTGCGCAGACTGGATGCTGCTCCAACCACAGTCCCAGTGGATGCAGGCGAAAAAAAAAGAAAAGGCGAGCGGTGGCGGAGCGATGGAGCGAATCGTGAAATTTTACAGTATGTCCGGATCGGCTATCAACGTGGAAATCCCTCCTCCTGCACCCGCTGCCAAGTGTAACACCACCCTATTGCTGTTCATAAAGAAGGGAAAGAAGCCTGCTTCTGATTTCCAGACACTGAAACGCGGAGCCGTTCGCAACGCGCTCGTACGGACGGAGCCGCTCGTTTGTTGTGATTCTTCTGCGTGGCTTTGCCGAGTCACCTTTGCCCGCGTGGAGCTCGGAGGAACATGGGGGCGAGGTCCAAGCGTGAACTTTTAGACTCGCGCACGCACGCCGTGTCAGCAGAGAGACCCCCGGGTGCAGTGCGTAAACTTCGGGGCAGAGCCCCAACACTTCAGACAGAGAAGGGTACCGAGCGATGTCTCGAAACTTATGCCGTCCCTCCGTGGTGGCTGACAGCAACAAAAAAACAAAAAAAGAGGCGAGGAGCGTGTTACCCTGCTTTGAGTTTATCAAAACGTGCAAAGAACAAAGCCGAAACACGTGCGGGCGTGAAGTATTTAATTAAAACGTCTCCCCGTTACTTCCCTCGAAGATTTCACCTCGCAACTTTGATGTCTGACCTGCGAGGGGGAAGAGGGGAGGGGCGGCGGGGGAGAGCCGAGCCGCACGCTCGGCATTATCGCGGCATATGTGCGGCGTACTCTCGAGTCTCATTAGGGAATTTCACCTTGGCAAAAGAGATTTCACAATAAAAGAAAGGGAGGGGAGGGAAGGGGGGGGGGGAGAGAAAGGAGTGATAGTGAAAATGAAAGACGGGTGAGAGAGTGGGAGGAAATCCAGAGGTGAGGAGGAGTGGGGAGGTTGTAATGAGTTGCACCTGTTTCCTTTAACCCGGCTCCGGTTTCCCTCCCGCAAACGCATGCAGATTACCCATCAAAGCCCCTCGTCGCTGCCTCCGCTCAATGGCCCCTTTGTTGCCAGTTGTCAGGGAGGCGGCCCGCGAAAGTATGTAACACAAGCAGGCCTGCGCGGCTGCAGAACTTACAGTACGCGCAAGCCTCTGCTGGCCGCGGCGAGAAGCAAGAGGGAGCGCTCGCAGACAGCCCGTCGGCAGCGGGCAGCTCTGCTCTGCATGTGAGATGGCGGCGGCGGCGGCGCCGGCCTGCTTTCATTTTCCTCCTCGACGGGGAGGGAATGCCGGGGCGACCACAACAGTTGCATCATCTGTCAACAGGCTAAGAGGGGCCTGTGTTCGCTCCGCCACACGCACACACGGTGATGTCACCGAGGAACACGTGCTACGCGAGGCTACGTTGTTCTTATCATCTGCAGCAGAGCACACGGCAAGGGAGGGGGGGGGGCAGTCTGACATGCAGGGGAAGGGAACATATAAGTCTCCAATGTCCCTGAAAGGAGTTCCAAATGCAAATTCAGTCAAACTTTATTCGAAAAACAAGATGCGAGAAACGGACAACAGACACTAAACTGGCAGGCCACTCGGCAGAGCGCCTACCTCCGCCTGTAAACGTTGCCTGCTCCGACCTCTCTTAAAAGGACATGCACTTTTGCACTTTTAAAGTGAAACTCGACACAGAAATGGAGTTTTTCTTCATTTTAGATCACCAGCTAAATACCATCCGGTGCCTCGTCCCAGCCCCCACCCATCCTGTTAATATCACCCAAATCTGTTCTCAGTAACTTGTTGTCTGCTAGAAGACAGACAGACAAACCAACAGAAAGACGGGGCCAAAAAACATCACCTCATTAAAGGTTTGACACAAAGGGCAAAGGACACAACCAGTCAGCTTCGATATTTATACCACTAAACTATAATCTTTGTATCTCTGCACCACAAAGCCAGTTCATGCCACATAAATCTTCTCTGCTAAGAAGTAAAAACTGCCGTTCTTTTGTTATTCAGCTCTTTATACACTCTTCCTTCTGCCTTTTATATTCTCGAATGTGCATTCATCTGCAGCTGAAATGAGTCCAAACAAAAGGTCCTCATTTAACTGTATTCAAATAGCGAAAAACGCCGCAGCGCAGAGTCGTTTCACAAAATCAGTTAATTTGTGAAAATAGTTGTTTGCGTTTCATGTCGTAGAGATTTCAGTCCCCAGCATGAGGTGGTGAATTCTGGGCCCGGCGGAGTCTGACTCGATTCAGACAGACAGCTTTGTTGATTCGGCTCTTCTCGCAAGATTTCCTGACCATACACCAAATTTCCAGCGTAAAGCTTGTCGGCAAACGTGACTGCAGAGGGAAAACAAACACGACGACGGAACGACAGGGAAAAACCGAGGATCGAGGGTGGACCAGAATCCTGGACTTGTTTCGTTTCCCAGTGTTACGTTCCGATTCCGTGCAGCGAGGCCAAACGTTCCCACGATTGGAAATGGGTCCTCGCGGTGCCAAAACTGTCAAATATTTGCAGATTTCGGTCAAACGTGTTCAAACAAATATGCGCTGTTGTCCTAAAGTGACTGCATGGCTCGATTTAAATGATAGATTTACAGGGAGAACATGAGACGGCTGGACGGAAATGTCCAGAAAATGTCTTCTCGCTTATTGAGACGTGTTCCTTTTGCTTTTCCGTGGTGACAAAAGTCTTGAAGGTGAAGGATCCCGTGTGGAATCCCAGTTGCAGCAGGAAGAGTCAAGTCTCGAGGCAAGCCTCCGATGCGGGTTGAGACGGCTTGCTCTGGCGCCCCCTGTGACTAGGGAGAGGCTGAATCGTCGCAAATTTTGTTCTGCTTTCTTTTCTTTTCGCAAATAACCGCTCGTAACTCGTGGCGAAGCAGCACCGCCAAGAATTTTAAGAGGTTTTTTTGTCAGTGCTTGAAGTTTTCCTTGTTCTATACTTTGTGTTTGTGTATCCTCGTTAAGTCACCGCTCCCCGCGTCCCCTTTTTGCCTCCGCGGAACTTCACTCGTCCTTGTTAAACTCGCGATTGATTGCAAAAAAAAAAAAAAAAACTGGAGACAATGGGCGGTTCATCGTGGCGGCTGAATAGCGGGGAGGTTAGCAGGTTAGCAGCTACTTTAGCGGCGTGAATGCGGCGCGTCAGAGAGCTCATGGACGAGCGGCCGCGCTGATCAATAACGCCTATGGATCTGCAGGCATTCAGCCGCATCTCCATCTCTCTCTGCCACCGCGTGAATGGAAACTACTTTGAAGGAGTGCCGCGGCGGTCACGGCGCGCCCCGATCCCCGTGGTCCGCGCGGCCTCGTCCTTGATTAGGTTATTATCAGAGGCATTTAGGCGCCTCAGCGAGGAGGGCCTGGGGACGAGCGGCGGCAGCGCGGCGGCGCTCTCGCCGAGGCTGGTAGGTTCACATGCTCACCTCGTGGAATGTGTCTCACAATGAGCGCGGCGGTGGAGGCGGGAGGTAAAGGAGGGAGGTAGGAAGAGGGGTTTGGTGGAGTGGTGGAGTGGTGGTGGTAGTGGCGGTGGGTGGGTGGGTGGGTGGGGGGGGACCACTCTGCATTCAAGCGCTAATTAGAAAAATTAGATCTATGAAAGGCAGCGAGTGATCTAGGCCTTCAACCTACGTCTGTGTACCGCTGTAGCAGCACAAAGAGGAGGCAACAATGAGCGGCGAGGAGGAGGAGGGAGGGGATAAATAATTTAATCCATTATCTACTCTGCAAAGCTCATCAGCACTGCTACACAATGGCCACGATTGAATTGCTGATTGCATTTCTCTCCTACCCTCCAGGAGAAAATGCCCATGCTCCACTATGTTCTCTCGGCCTGCCAGCACCACCGAGAGCGAGAGAAAGACAGCGAGAGCGGGAGGGGAGGGGGGCAGAGGAGTGTAGAGTGTCTCCCACCAAGGTCAAACTACAATACAGCAATCTAATTAAGAGTATCAGAGAGTTTCCTGTATGGGGTCAACCTCCCCCGTTGTGCTCTCAGGCTCCTATTGTCCGTTATGTATTACATCATGTCTCTGCGCATGTAAATGAAGGCGCTGAAGGATTAAATCGCCATCTTCCTCCTCATATCCGATCGAAAACGCGACCGCGTCAATGGGAGCGGTGTTAACAGTTATGGGGACAGTTTAAGCTGCAGAAGTTGCGAGCGCAGGGTATGAGACGGTCCAATGCCGCCGCCCCCCCCCCGCCTCCTCCTCGCCCCGCTGGCCCACTGTCATCACCCTGACCACCGAGCCACGGTGCAATACCGTGTTTGTCTCATACCAGCAGGGGGCAGAACACCTACGGTTTTGAGTGAGAAAACTGTTGCATGGATCGAAGGCCAGCGGGTACGCAGCTCCAAACAGTGCCCGACATGTTACATGCAAAGATCAGTTCAGTTTTATTTGAAGTATATATCTACTGTTAACTTTATTCAAATTTCAGTCAAACCTGAAATGACCTTCCCGACGTTAATGAACTGAGGCGATAACTGCATTTCAATCATCTGTTTTTAACAGTGCACTTTGGTTTGAAATATCAAGATATCGTTCATACCAGCTGTCAGCTGACTGAAGACAAATAAAACAGTGCTTGTACCCTTGCAGGGAAATAAATGGAAGCCATTCGTGCACAGCACTGCCCCCTACTGTTTGGTTCATACACTGATCACCTCACCATCCCCGTTTCAAATGTGCAGAGGCAGAAGGCACCCTGCAGAGGCTGTCTGTCTATCTCACACACACAAACACACACACACACACACACACACACACACACACACACACACACACACACACACACACACACA
>JASSRZ010000649.1:0-10532 GCA_032164315.1 Malacoctenus gilli
GGCGGCGGCGGCGGCGGCGCGATCTGTAAACACGCTGGTGTTCCGGTTTATTAGGGACACCTCCGGCTGCGTGAAATGGACACTTTAACTGCCAATTTCCTCTTTTATCGTCCGTCCAAGTCGAGATCTCTCATCGCTAAAAATGTGCGCTTGGAAAGTTTCATTTCTGCGTCCAAGAACATTTACAAGCGTAAAATCAAGGTTGCTTATTTGTTCGACATTGACGTTTCTGTTTGGATCCAGTCGGCTTTGCCCCCCCCCCCCCCAACTCGCGCCGGGTTTGACGCCCCTGCTGTCGATCCCGAAGCCAAACAGCAGCCGTCTTGTTTTGTTGATGTTTTATCTCCCGGCGGTAACGAGCGCCGAAGTAAACGGGAGGAAAAAAGGGAAGTTTGCAAATATAGAGTTCAGCAAGATTTTCCGCGGAAACCTCTGGAATCCGCGGGAGTCGCGATCCGTCCGGCGAGGCCGTTTTATCGTGACGGCGCGCTGGGATCTTGACACACTGTAAACACGCACGCACACCAGTGAGCCACACCTTCCACCTTGCACAACTTCCCCCTTTTTTCTCTCGGCAAACACGCCCAAACGAACTTCGGCTCCCGGAGTCGCCCGGCTCGCCGCTCGGCCCGCACGCGGCCTGATTGACGCCCTTCCACCCGTGCCGGCCCGCAATTACCCGCCGGGGCTTTGAGGCTGTCAACAAGTGCGGCGGCAGCAAAGCCGCCGTCCTTCACCCGGAGTGACACCCGGCCTGACTCAGCGTCACGCAGGCCCTGTTTACTGGACCTGTCCACCGCAATCAACACGCCGCCGCGCGGCCTGACTGTAATCCTGCTTGTGAGCCTCCTCGCTGGGGGAGGGGAGGAAGAGGAGGAAGGCTCCATCCTCCTCTTCGTCCTCTCCGAGCGCTTTCAACGCTCCGGATCACAAATCGAGCCAAGAAAACATCCGCAAACACCGTCGCGCCGCCTCATAATGTGTTGTAGAGAATCACGGACACAATGCGCTTCGTCTAATAACGCGCCATTATCATTGCTCATGAATTAACTCCCCGCCGCCATCAAATATTCAGAGATCTGCTGGAAAACAAACGCAGGATAATGTGTTTCTGAAGAAGCTTTTCGGAAGCGACGTCTCGTCAGCGACGGAGAAACGCTGCCACGGGTTTAAATCGGAGACAAAGACCAGCGGCTTCGTTTTGTGTGTGTATGTGTGTGTGTGCGTGTGTGCGTGTGTGTGTGTGTGTGTGCGTGTTTGTGCCTGTGTGTGCCTGTGTGTGCGTGTATGTGTGTCTTTGTGTGTTTGTGTGTGTATGTGTGTTTTTGTGTGTATGTGTGTGTGTGTGTGTCTAAGTCTGTGTGTGTGTGTGTTTGAGCGTGTATGTGCATGTGTATGTGTGTCTTTGTGTGTGTGTGTGTGTGTGTGTGTGAGTTTGCGCGCATGTGCATGTTTGTGTGTGGGTGTGTATGTGTGTGTCTTTGTGTGTGTGTGTTTGTGCCTGTGTGTGCATGTGTGTGTGTCTTTGTGTGTGTGTATAAGTCTGTGTGTGTGTTTGTGTGCGTGTATGTGTGTCTTTGTGTGTGTGTGTGTGTGTGTATAAGTCTGTGTGTGTGTAATTGTGCACGTGTGCGTGCATGTGTGTCTGTGTGTGTGTTCTTTTGTGCATGTATGTGTGTGTGTGTAATTGTGTACGTGAATGTGTGTCTGTGTGTGTGTTTTGTGCGTGCATGTGTGTGTGTGTGTGTGTATAAGTCTGTTTGTGTGTGTGTTTGTAAGTGTGTGTGTGTGTGTATGTGTGTGTTTGTCGGTATGTGTGTGCATGTGTTTGTATGTGTGTGTTTGTGTGTATGTGTGTACATGTGTGTGCGCAACTGACATAAAGAAACGATTGTTTTTGTGACGTTTTGCTTTAATATTTCCCAAAAGTTCCGCTCAGCTGGAGAAAGTGTCTCCAACTCGGTTGTATTTTACTGCAGCAGGTCGGAGTAAAAACCTTGTGAGGTGAAACCAAACGACCACGCGGCGGATTACAAACACTGAATCTTACCGATCTGCAGGAGAAGCTGCTCTGCTTCTCTGAGTTTCCGCCGTCAGAGGCCGACGGCGCGCCGAAAGCGGGCGCCGCGACAGGCCCGGTCACGTCGGCCGCCTTCACACGCCCTGCCGACGTCGATCCAAACAACCAGCCGGCACGACCAGGACACCGCGTCCTGAACGGGAGCGTCCCTGCAGGACACACTATTTTAGAAAAGGGTGTGTGTGTGTGTGTGTGTGTGTGTGTGAGAGAGAAGACAAACAGGGCGGAGGTGAGGTGCACCTGGCTCGTGTTGACGAGGCGCAGCCGCCCTGTGCGCTCGGCTATTGTCGCAGCCGCCGGTGAAGGCACGAGGTGAACCCGCTGGCCGGTGATGGCGCGCTGTGGGCGGAGCCGGCTCTAAGCGCCGTCTCTCCAACCTGTCATTAGTCCGGCGTGGAAATTATTGCGTCCGTGACCACGAAATAACAGCGTCCTCGGGCTCCTTTTAGCCCGGCTTCCAGGGCTGATATTAGCAGATGCTCTGCCGCGCACGTCAGCATCATGATGCCATTAAACCGACCGGCGGCTCTTCGCCGTGGCTGCGCCAACAACCGGTGTTTGTGCACAACAACAGCTTCAACGTGTGCGAAACTTTGACCTTTCGTCCCGTCAACGCAACCGGATCCGGAGCTTCGTGCACGGGCGCCATGACGGTCGAGTCCAGGGTGCAAACGGCGCCCGACGAATCAACGGCGGCGGCCTTGAGGTGCCGCAGAACTCGAACCCTGGTGCGCTTCGTCCCTGGTGTGAACGGCGATCGGACTATCGCCGTATCCATCTGTGTTACCATGGAAACATGCTGCGATCTCTTGCTTTTTTTGGCCTTTCTGCCGTTTTTCTCTTCTTTATGCTTTTTACTTCCTGTTCCGTGTTCGTTTAAGGGAACAGCGCCCCCAACAGAACAGCTGTCGTAACTGCTTCTTGATTTGAACCGAGTCTTTTTAGACGAACGTTGTGAGACGACATGTTTCCTCTCGGAAATTCATTTCTCGTCGCCACACGACGGATCAGTTCTCTCTAAATCTCTGCATTCGCGTCGGGGGAACTTTTCGCGACGGACGTCCGTCCGGATTATTTATCGTCGACACGTGTTTCGATCTGAAACGCCAACGAGGTCACGACGGCTCGAAAAAAAAGCGGCGAACCCTCCTCGTTTTCTCTCTGCCGGTTTTTTAAGGTGGAATCCGAATCGTTGAATACCTTTAATATCTGAAAAGGAGGTGCGTGTCATCTTTCAGCGGTATTGTCGGCCCGGGGAGACAATGGAGGAGCGTCTCACGTTGCCCGCCGGACCGCCGCACCTGATACTCTCCGGGGGATTGGACCCAATCACAAGGACACATGGAGGGACTCTCCCTGAGAGGAGCCACTTGTTCGCAGTCCGCTGTGACTCACTCGCGCTGGCCATGTGCTGCCTGCTTCTGTGTGTGTGTGTGTGTGTGTGTGTGGGGCTGAGGCTTCGAAACAGAAACAACAAAACACAAACACAGGGGAGTAAATCAACACTTAATGGCACAGGGAGAGTAAACAGAGCACACCTGGTTTACAGATACCGTGACAGTCGTCAGGAGGCTTGTTTGCTACCACAGCTGATCTCCTCCTCCTCCTCCTCCTCCTCCTCCTCCTCCTCCTCCTCCTCCTCCTCCCCCTCCTCCCTCCTCCTCCTCTTCCTCCTCCCCCTCCTCCCTGCACTTGGCCTCTGCTTCGACACAACGCTGGGACCGGCTCGGAGAGGCCGAGGAGCGGGGTTGCCTCCGCCGCATGAGTCACGTTAAACCCCCCGATCAATAAGTATCGAGGTCATCCGCCGTCCGTTACGCAACGCGGGGGCCCAAACTTGCCCCCCCCCCCCCCTTAAAGTGGCGCAGACACAACAGCCACTGAGTCACCCCGACACGAGCTGAGCTCAGTGGCTGTACGTTGGGGAGAAATTGTGTCTGGCGCGTCATTATTCGGCTGCGGTGGACGCCCTTCGTGTTGGCACGTTTGCCGGTCGTACGGAGCCAAACACTCCCAGAGGTGAGGCCGCCGCCGACCTGCCCTGATGCCCCATGGAGGAGGAGGAGGAGGAGGAGGCGGCTGATGAAGCAGCCGCGGCCGTAAATCTTGCTCTTTTTTTCCACCGTCGTGTGTTTTACATGTCCTGACAGCGTGAACCAGCGCGGGTGACCTCATGTCTGGAAAGGGGCTTTCTGATCAGACGCCCGGCTGTTTCTCACCTGCAGCTGCGCCGCCCTCTCTCTCTCTCTCTCTCGCACCGGCCCGTCCGATTCTGTGTTTTTGTGGTTTGGTTGTTTTGTTGTACCCCCCCCACCCCCCTCCACCCCCCCCCACCCGCCTCCTTCGGAAACACCTGGGAAAGCTGCAGGGGAAAACTCGAGCGCTGCCAACACATTCCTGCTCCGAATGCCTGGGCACAGCCGCAAATAGCTGGCATTCCTTTATTTAAAGGTGCAGCTTTCCTTTGTCTCTTCACACCACTCGATCTGTTCCCATGTTGCGGTTTGTGGTGCATTTCTTGGCTGAACTCGCACCTGAACACGAGGATCAAAGACGAACGCACCAGCAACTCTCCCGAAACAAACTCAACGATACATAATGTAACTGATATAGCGATTAATATTAATTAAAACCACAATTTTTCTTTAATGGCTCATTTTTCTTGAGTTTTTTTCTCTTCTTTTCTTTATTTCTCGAGTTTGAGCTGAAATCCAAGCAACTCTTTTACTTTGAACACAGCATGCGATTTCATTTTCTTTCATGAGTATTGATTAGTACAAGTACTCGTATCATATTTTCTGTCGGTACCTCTGTGGTACGCCGTCCGCTTCTTCTCCAGATCTTCACCGCAGTTTTTCCCTCGTTAGCAGAACCAACGACGACGCAGCGTCGGTGGATTAAAAATGGCGGCTGTGATGGTGCGATCGCGGCGCAGTCACGGACGTCGCTTCCCGGCCAATCGGCGGCCTGCGGCTTTTTGGCGTCACAGTTTAAGTCCAGGAAAAAGCGTCGCTGGTGAAAGATGACGAGAGAAGTAAAACGGCTTCGTCTTCGGTGACGTTTTTGCTCCCGTGAAGGAGTCTGCTGAACGTTTATGAGCGGTGTTTGGCTTCACTGTGATGTTTTTGCCATCAAAGGCTGAGGAGGGAGTCTGCAAATGAACTCATTTCAGAGCCAAAACGTGCATCGCGCTGCATCCTAACGGCCCAATATCTGGGCAACAACAAGCACGGAGATAAAAAAGATGTCAAACTTGTGCAACGTCTTTCATTTCTGTTTCCAGACGACACATTTCAGGAAACGGGCTCCCTGCAGTGAACAAATAGCAGTTGCGAGTTTCTTCAGCGTACTTGAAGAATTTTTAAAAACGAGGAACCGTCTCCGTTTTTCTTCTTCTTCTTCTTTTTTCCAAACAACTAAACCGCAAACTTCAAAAAAAGAAATAATTACTCAATCCGAGCCGCCGGCCCTCCCTCCCTGTTCCCCCCAGAGGGAGGCGAGTGCGTCAGCGCGGGGCTGGAAAAGAAGAGAAGTAAAGCCGTTTTGACTTTCAGGAAGGAAACGCATCTGGGGAATAGGGAAAGAGCGAGCGGGTGAAAAGAGGAATTAGCGCGGCAGCGGCGGCGGAGGAGGAGGAAGAGGAGCCGGCCAGAAATAGTCGGCCCGCGCTCCGGCCCCGCTCCTGCCAGAGCGCCCCCCCCCCCGCCACACCTCCTGCCACTCAGGCATTAGTCAGCCCTGACCCCCCACCCCTCCTCCCTGCGGGTGACTAACTGCCCCCCCAAACACGCCAACCTCACTTCCTCCCAGGTGCCTCGATTTCAACCCGAGCTGATATTTACTTCTAGAAATTAACGTTTCCATAAGAGGCGAGATCGACGCAAATGAAGGCTGAAAAACAAAGTTCGGAGAGATAAAAGTTGGAAGATTGCGAGTGGAGAAGGAGCCGGTGGAGCGAATGAGTAAACACGAGCATTCCTTTGGCCAGAAAAACAGGAACCCTGCGTGTAGATATGAAGAGGCCAGATGTAAGGCCGCTATTGTGAGCAGACTCGGTTTCCCTCTGGATGGAGGGAAGGAACCGGAGGCGCGACGGCGTCTCTCGATCCGCTGCAGGTGCCTGAGCGACCTCGAGCCTGACAGGAAGCGGCGGGCGGCGACGGCTTCCCGCCGTCCCACGTGCGCCGCAGGAAGAGGCGGATCGGCGGCGCATTGGCAGCGGAGCGCCGTGGAAAAAGGGCGTACGTGTGCGGCGGCATGTCGCGACTACCGGGAGGAATCTTTTCAACAGAAACCTGTGAAAGCTTCCTCCTTCCTGAGCTCACACGTGGCCGTGAAACAGTCACCGAGCTCCCAGGAACACCACAGACTGCAGATCAGTTTCCTGAAGCTCCCTCCATTAGAAACTGATCAGAAACGCGGCCGGCCAGCATCCTGCCTTTAACCCTTCGCGCGCCCTCGGGCTGCCCCCCTGTCCCCTGAGATCGTCCACCAAGCACATCAGAATCGGACCCTGGAGCAGTGGAAGGAGCCGATGAATCATAGTTTCTTCAGCATCGTCCGGAACGAAGGACGGCTGGACGCGAGTGGCTTATCGGGGGGGGGACAAATCCGAGGTCGGCAGCCGGATGCGAGATAAGCCGACGGAGGCGGCGTGGCGCTCGGGACAGAGTCCGTATGTCGTTAACGTGCGATCTGATGGCAGCAGCTTCTTAGAAGAAGACTCGAGTGGTTCAGTAAAAGGTCGACAGGTAGTTCGAGATGTCACCGTGAAAAGCAAGTTTCCCTGATAGAGCATTTGTGGGATGTGCACGGTCCATAAAGCTCCAACCTCTCAGCTCTTCAGGACTGATCTCCAAAACAGCAACGGTTGCAGATATGTTTGTAAATTCAGACTTCCAAACAAAATAAGTTCATCTGAAGGAGACTAAAAGTTAAGTCCTTCAACTGTGCTTGAAAATGACCTTATTGGGAGTGTCTTTGAGCAGCTTTGTGTTCAACAGCACTCAGGCAGTGAACAGTGGACGCTGCCAGTTGTGCAGAGAGCTGTTGGCAGCAGCTCTTTGTCAGCTGGGGCCATCCAGTGGTGCTTTAAGGAAGCAGAACCGAAGGCCGACAGCAGCACCGTCAGGAGGAGGACCAGACTCCGATCACGTCTGCAAATCTGCTCAATCAGAACACAAATGTTGGGCTTTTTTATTAAAAATGTTTTTGTTGTTTTTTATGTTGGAAAGCAGGTAGAATGTGTAAAAAAAAAAATCCACAAGAAAATATGCAAAAAAATTAAGACATTAATCGCTTAATTTCTTCATCGTATTTATGTGAACGTCATCATTACTTTCAATAATTGCTTTCCTTACACAACAAATGTTTTTTAAATATTTTTCCAAAAAGTTTATTTACTTCCCAAGTGTGTTTTTTTTTTGTTTTGTTTTTTTTCCCCAAAAAATGAGAAGAGAAAATTATCAGAGAAAAATACAAAAAATAGTCAGATTAAGTTGTGAGCGTCAAACATTAGCAGCTGTTTTAATTCTGGTCAATTTTTATTTATTTTGCTTTTTTTTTTTTTTTTTGCAAAGTCATCTATTTCTCGCCGAAACAATGAATCATTAAGAAAATGTTGCGTCTTTTGCTGTCAAGTTTTAATGCCTTTTTAAATGTATTTGTTGTCATTTTAACTGAACAAATCTTAATTATAAACAGCTTTAAGGATGAATGTGGGTTAAACATATTCAAAACTTTCCCCATTTAAGTCGTAAATCTGTGTGAAGGCTTAAAAAAAAAGGATCTATTATTGTGCGAACCGCGACCACGAACCGTGACCAGACACGCTGACCCGTGAGATAATCTGTCTCCATGGAAACGCTCTAAATACGGAAGCTCGCAGGAGCAGAAAAGCGAAGCGGGGGGTTTGCTCGCAGGAGGCCACGGCCGGACGGCGGGGACTGACGTGGACGGTGTCAGCGCTGAGGAAACAAACTCCGGGCCGATCAAGTTGCCGAGCCGCCCGCCCGCCCGCCCGCCTGTCCGCCTGCCCGAGAGCCGCCGCGGGCTCCACCGAGCGCCGCAAGATGAGCCTGGACAAAGCCGAGCTGTGCGACTCCCTGTTAACCTGGGTGAGTTTTAATATTAGCGAGTTTCACTAGCCTGCGGCTAGCAGGTGACAGCAGGTGTCGGGTGATTAAAAGAAGCAGACAGCGCTTCTCCACGGAGCTCTCGGCTTGTGTCACTGATTAAACCTCCTCTGTTAACTTGTGAACTCGTCTGAAGTGGGGAAGTTTTGTTTATTGGAGCTAACCGCCGTTAGCCGGCTGGGGGGGGGTGGGGAGAAGCTAACTAGCTGTGTAAACATTCCGGTGAAGTTTTCGTGTCGGTGGTCCGCCGCACCTTCACCTCCAGCGTGTCACCGCCGCGCCGAGTGACTGACTGCTGCCGTGTCAGCAGAGTTAGACGAGCGGAGCAACAACAAGCAGCTTAAAGGCGGCTGAGAGGCTTAAAGCGCTAATGTAAAGCTCACACATGGCAACTTTCCCTGTGGAAACGGGGGAAATCCACCTGTTTGGCAACCTTGCACCGACCTGCGACGGCCAACTGTTATCTAATGTCCAACATGTGTCTTCAAAACACCGAATTCATGTCTTCATTCGTTTTCGATTAATAAATCAAGTGTTTTTATGTCATATTACTTTATTTGTTATCCTTTTATTCTTAACATCATGTATTTTGTATTAAAAAAAGTGAAATAAACTCATTGTCAGGACTCAAAATAAAGTGTCCCAAGAATGTATCTGTATAAGCACACAAGTGACTTTTTTTGAGACTTTTTAGAGTTTTTCTGGAAGCTTTTTTTAATTAAATAAAAAGAAAGAGAAAAAATCTGAATATTAAATGAGTTTTCATAGTTAAATCAAAAGTTTTTTGATAAAGAAGTATTTCTTTTTCCGAAGGACTCCTCATATTCTACTGTGAAATCAATAATTTATTTCCATTCTTCAGAAACGCATTCAGTAAAGACTATTCTGTATTTACGTAGTTTGAGTAAATTCACTTGTTTCTCGCTGTCTTTGCTCTCAGTTACAGACGTTTCAGGTGCCGTCATGTGACAGCAAGCGCGACCTCACGAGTGGCGTCGCCATCGCACACGTCCTGCACAAAATGTGAGTCTGAAGTCGTGTGGAACGGTCGTGCCGTTATCTTTGTGCGTGTTTGTCCAGTAATGATGTTTTGGAGGTAATCAATGTCTGCTGTTGCATTTACAGCTTATTTTGTTTCTTTTTTATCAGAGTACCAAAAGTTAGAAGTTTTCAATCTTCTACTTTAACGTCCATGTATTCGGTCCTCCTCCTGACTCCTTTATCAGGCGCTTTTAACGCGTTTTGATGCCTGAACGCGTCGTGCTGCCCCGTGGTGTCTCTGAATCGCCATTTCTGGAACTGTTTTTCTTTTTTCTGCCCTCATTAACAGAGACCCCTCCTGGTTTAATGAGACGTGGCTGAGCAGGATCAAAGAGGAGAGCGCAGCCAACTGGCGCCTCAAGGTAATCCCCGAAACGGCGGGAAACGGCGAGACCGCCCGACGGCGGCCGAGGACGACCGACACGTTCGTCTTTTTTGTGTGTGTGATCAAAACAGACCTCTATTTCTTTCTTCTCGCAGGTCAGCAACCTGAAAAAGATCCTCAAAAGCATGATGGAGTATTATCACGACGTAAGACGATTTCAGGGTTTATATGCCTCGTTTCAGAAAAGTTGGGACACTCGATGTGTTTTTTTTGTTTTTTGTTTTTTTACAAAGAAACCCTCTTTTCCTGTCGTGCCTGTTCTGTTTATTTTTAATTTATTTAATTAAATTAATGTTATTTTAATATTTTTCAGTTCTTTTCTCATTTTTTATTTCAGTTTATCAATAAAAAAATTATTTTAAAATAAATATAAGAGAGAATTTTTGGTATTTTCGTGTTGAAAAGAAATTGTCAGAAATTTAATTTATTTTTTTAAGTAATTAAGTTCCATAAGACAAAAAAAAATCAGGTTGTTAAAGGGTTAAACAAGTACTTGATCCTCTGTGTTTGACATCTTTGTACTGCAGTATTTTTTGGTGTGTGGGTAAAGTGATTTAACACTTGTTTGTCCCAACTTTTCTGGACCAGGACGTGAAGTTTTGTGGTACTTTTGTCGCAATGAGTTCCAGCCTAACGTCTCGTGTCGACCCCCCCCCCCCCCCGCCGTGAAGGTGCTCGGTCACCAGGTGTCAGACGAGTTCCTGCCCGACGTGAACCTCATCGGCGAGATGGGAGACGACGCCGAGCTGGGCAAACTGGTGCAGCTGGTGTTGGGCTGCGCCGTCAGCTGCGAGAAGAAGCAAGGTGAGCGAGGCCCACCGGGGGGGGGGGGCGGGGGGGGGGGGGGGGGGGGGGGGGGGGGGGGGGGGGGGGGGGGGGGGGGGGGGGGGGG
>JASSRZ010000651.1:0-12344 GCA_032164315.1 Malacoctenus gilli
CAATTGGGCTTAAAAGGGAGAAATCTAGTAAACCAAAATATTTTCTAAATTGCGTCCATATTCTTAGTGTATGTTTAACCACCGGGTTGTGGATAGGTATAGCGGGGGAGGGGGGGAGGAATTGAGGAACCAAGCAGTGTGAGAACAGAAATGTTTTGGTCTAATTGGAGTTCCATCTCTACCCAGTCAGGGGAGTCAGATCGGTTGGTATAAAAGGACCAGAATGAGAGACGGCAGAGATTTGTGGCCCAATAATACAGGCGGAAATTAGGAAGAGCGAGGCCACCAGCAGTTTTAGTCTTTTGGAGATGTGACTTGCTGAGACGAGGACGTTTACCCTGCCAAATGTAAGAGGACAAAATTGAATCAAGCTGGTTGAAAAAGGAAACGGGTATAAAAATTGGTATGGACTGAAAGAGATATAAGAATTTAGGTAAAATATTCATCTTTATTGAATTGATACGTCCAACCAGAGACAAAGATAATGGTGACCACTGTACCAGTGTTTGTTTGCTTTGGTTGAGTAAAGTAAGGAAGTTTTCTTTGAACAGGTCTTTATATTTCCTAGTGATGGATACTCCCAGGTATGAGAATTTGTTTTTTTTCCAACTCTAAAAGGGTAATGTGTATAGTCCAATGTGCGTGCTCTGTCATTAATAAGAAAGAGCTCACTTTTGCTCAGATTTAATTTATAGCCTGACAGCTTTCCAAATTCACTAAGCTTTAACAAGGCTGAGGGCAGGGCTGTACATGGGTCCGAAATGAAAAGCAAAAGGTCATCGGCATAAAGTGACATTTTATGCTCTGTGTTATTTCTCCAAATACCTATTATGTCCTTACAGCTTCTAAGGGCTGCAGCAAGAGGCTCAATGGCAAGATCAAAAAGCAAGGGACTCAGGGGACATCCCTGGTGAGTTCCTCTATGCAGATCAAAAGGCCTCGACCGCTGAGAGTTAGTACGAATTGACGCAGTAGGACATGAATATAATAGTTTAATCCATGAGGAAAAGTTGGCACCAAAGCCAAACTTGTCAAGCACAGCAAATAGAAAATCAAACTCGACGCGGTCGAAGGCCTTTTCAGCGTCAAGAGTAATGACACACTTGGGGACAGTATCTTGAGAAGTATAAATAATGTCAAGTAGCCGGCGTATGTTAGAATAGGAGTGTCTATTTTTAATAAAGCCTGTTTGGTCTTTAGAGATAACTGTAGGAAGGGCCTTTTCTAGCCTGCAGGCCAAAACTTTGGCTAAGATTTTAGCATCCGTATTTAAAAGAGAAATGGGCCTGTATGAAGCGCAGTCCAGAGGGTCTTTTCCTTTTTTTGCTATGAGAGTGCAGGCCTCAGTGAAAAACTGAGGGAGGGATCCTGATTTAAAGGAGTCGGACAAGACTAGACCCAGCTGCGGGGAGAGTAATGAGGAATTTTTTTTTAAAGAACTCTGCTGGAAAACCATCAGGGCCTGGACATTTTCCTGACTGCATCGGAGCACCATTTTGCATCTTTCTTTGCAGACTTTCTGCAATGTCTCCCAGGCAACGTCTAGTGCCTGCGTGCCAGCGATCCTGGTAAGCCCCCAGTGCCCTGTTTGGTCCATCGACTGTCCAAATCTCAGTCTAAGGCTTGCAAAACTCAACAAGTAAAAGCTTTATTCCTCAACGGCCTCTTTTATAGAAATTCTAAACTCACGTCAATCCTGCATGTCCTGCAAACCTCCACCTCTTCAAGCTAAATGTATTTTTAACAAAAATAAAACCAAAACATGGTAGGTGTTATGTTGTTATGGATATCGGTGAGCAGCTCCACTGATCAGACAGATGTTCTATGAAAACACTCAAGCTCTCATTATCCAGTGCGCAAGTGGCCAAAATGAGTTTCTGCCGCAGGATGGTGGGACACACCCTCAGAATTTTCCTTTTCCTCTTATACAGCCATCATTGTGCACCTCCCTTCCCAAGAGCAACCCCCTGCACAATGGCTAGGAGCCAATGAGGGCAGGTGATGGTCACAGATAATGTTGATAAAGAAATAAAATCAAATGTATTTTTTCTACTACAAAATGACACTCTCCATGATGATGTCAATACTTGAGAATAAATGCAGACAAAAAAGTGAGAGATCAGGTGAGAACCTTTGCCATCGAGGAGGAGCTCCAATTAGAGCTGCTACTCCCCAACATTAGAGTCCGCTGAGGTGATTCGGGCAGCTGTTTAGGATTCCTTCTGGCTGCGTCTGGAGGGAGGAGTTCCAGGCATGCTCCACTGGGAGGAGGCCCTGGAGAAGACCCAGGACATGCTAGAAGGATTGGCAACTGAAAAAGTTTAGTTGCCACCAGGATGTTAATTTCAGCCCAATGAGCGCTGCTGTCCTTCATCGTCTTCAGCTCGCTGTTTTTCAGTCACACTCCTTCATCGTCACCTCTGTTTGCAGGAGGAGGAGTTCACGTGGAAGAGCACATGAATTCTGGTGTTTGTAAATACAACGTGAACATGCATCTGGGTCAACAAATAGTTTTGCAAAGAGTGTTTTACCACAGTCAGGTCTCAGGGTATCAGGACTTCCTATACCTCTCTGATTCAACTCATTAGGTTGTTCTACATGAAAACATGAAATATCACCTTGTAAATAGTAACTAAATACACATGTTGCGCCTGTTTTGTTTGCTTCATCATGCATTAAATGTTAAAAGGAACCAAACTCTTAAAGTGATTCCTCAGTTAAATTTTAAAGCACTGAATACTAAGCCCTTCTCTTCCTAGGGCATGAGTTTAACCATTTTACACTTTAGTTGCTTTTTCATGATAGTGGTACTCGTGCCATATCAGCTCCAAAAGGGTTGTAAAGTACCCTCAAACTTTCAAAGTTTGAATTCCCTTGATTTCTCACTTTTTTGCCATGTTCTCTGTGCCACATTCCTACTCAAAACCTGCCTTTTGCTCTTTTTCTCCCTCTGCTCTGGCTTGCTCCACTCCAGTCTGCATTTGATCCAGTTCTGCAATACCTCTCAATGACAAAATCGCTACACTATGAATTGATGATGAATCTCCTTGTCAACCTATTTTACTATTGTTTCATTGCTGTATCCTAGTTTAGGGACATCAGCTGTGTATGATTTTTTTTCTTTTAGCTTGATCACATTATTTTTGTGTGCAAAACGGAGCTTATTCAACACACACATGTCCAGACAAGAATGTGTTTTGACTGCCTCTTTCCTTCCTTCTGTCTGTCCGTTTGTCTGTTTGTCTTCCCACCGGTCCACTCACTTCTTTAGGATTCTTCCTCTTGTGAAGTGACAGAAGAAAGTGTGTTGGGAAATGGTTTGAGTGAGGCGATATGGATGAGTGAGATAAAAGCATGCCACTTGTTCACATACATGGAGAGAAAAGTTGATATAAACTCCCTGTCTGTCCGTCCATCCATCCGTCCGTATATCTCTCTCTCACCCCCCTTCCCTCCCTCTCTGCGATAGACTAGCAATCTTTCCAGTGTGTCCCCTGCCTTTGCTCAAAGCCCGCTAGGATAAAGTCAAGTTCATTTCTAGATCATTCCCAACATTCGTTCTGTTTATTGGTCGAGGACATTTTTATTTACCATTTCACCAGTCTTTTGAAATGAATTCAGGATTTTATTGACACACCAAACAAATGTTTTTTTTATGATTCATTGAATTAAACATGTAACAAAATCTGTTTCAGCTTGAGAATGCTGCTCCTTGTGTAAAATACTGTTATGTGATTAACGTGAATTTTGCAACCCCCCTTAAAATTTGTGTGATGCGTTTTTATCAAGTCCAGCACTTTTTTTGTGCTGTCTAACTTATCAAACATCATAATAATGTCTTTTTTATAACCTATTTCACAGTCCTGTGACGGACTGCTGTCTTGTACTGCAAAATAAGTCATACAACCAGATTGGTGTTGAAACAGGAGGGAAGCTTTTTTAACAACTGAAATCATGTTGGAAAGCTGTCAGAAATTGATGTTCTGCCTCAAAGCCTCACAATGAGGCTATGTTGGAGGATTTGTTGGTGAAAACACAACTTTCTGTTGCTCTTGGGTGGGTGTCAAACCCTGGTACTGTGATTTACTTTCACTCAGTTTGTCTACTTGTTTGGTGCTTAGCAGCTATGAAGAAAACTCTCGTATGTTACCAGGAAAATGATGCTGCTGTGGTATGAGGAAGGCTTCAGAGTCATCATTCTGACCTCTAACCTGATCAGAGCCGACTGGTACCAGAAAACGCAGGGGTAGGTCTGTGCTCGTGATTGGGGGCTGCAATTGTGCTGTTAGTGGGTTTTTTTTGTTGTTGTTTTTTTAAAGGTTCAAGTACTCTGATAGTGCTGTGAAGTTCTTTTTCCATTTCAAGGATGTGGATGAGCCCTTTGTTTCCACGGCTCCCAAAGGGAAGTGATGCAGGCGATGGGGAGTCACCCACCTTCTTCAAGAGGGACCTGTTGGAGTACCTCTCATCGTATCGAGCCCTCGAACTTGAAGAGTGGATCCAGCGAATCAAAGACCATGACCTGTCAGGAACGAGGTAAACACCAGCTGCTGATGCTAATGCTGACATCTGTCAGAACAACTGGAACTGTGGTCTGACTTGAAGAAGGCCACATGTTATACGGATGAACTTCAATGTTCAGTTTACATTTTTAATCATCGGGTACCTTGAAGACTGAAAATACAGAACATACAAACATTAAGACACATCATTTTTTACAAGTGTCTCTAATTAGACAGATTTGAAAAAACATTGATCAACTTGGCGTGAGATATTAGACAAATCCTGAACACTAACTCACTAAGGTGTCACACTGTCTATATACACACAGGACCTAATTTAAAAAAAACTCTGAAAGGTCCCATGACATAGCTGTATAAACTATTTCATGTAGTTGGTAAGCTGTATGTTATTAATCAGCAAAAACACCATTTTTTTCATGGGGGGAGGTTTGCTTTGGCAGGCCAGATTTTCCTTTTCATTGAAAAGGCTCCGTGCGGTAATGATATGCGGCTCTATCTAGACACCAAGTTGAGCTAATTTCTGATTGGCTACGACAGGCATAAATCAGCTTGTTTACGCACAGCGAGGATACGCGTAACTCTCAACAAGCTATTTATTAAACCACGTTCTCAAAACCATTCAACCGAGTAAACGTTGGTGTGAGATACAAAAAATGACTTTCATTAAAAAATATGGACAATACAGACATGCTCACTGTTGCTGGCAGTGTCTGTTTGCTAACCAGAGTAACTAATCTGTTAGCATCATGGGCTCTTCAGACAGTGAATTACGTTTATCAGACAAGACAGCATTTACAAAATAAATAAACTTACGGGTGGTGATGATATTGCTGTCTCCTTCAGTATTGGTATACCATTATTGTTTAAAATCAGTTTGCTGCTAAATCCTGACTTCACTTCCATCGCATCAATGAAGGGGACGGGTTTGGGACGCAAGGGGGTAAGCTGTTTGCTTCAGAGTGTGCTCTCATTGGAGAAAATAAAATACGTAGCATGCCAGTTTTTCATAGCACAAGAATCTTTTATTGGATTGGACTGTTTCTGAACAAAGAGAGAAAGCTGACCAACCATGAACAGGAACTTTGACACTCACTTTTGACATTCACATGGCCTCATCAGTGCCCAGAGGGTCATAATATACCCCCAAAACTCCAGAAAAGTGAATTTGGATGTCATGGGACCTTTAACAATTATGGAACAAATATGGAAGAACTGAAAATTATTAATATTACGTCTAATTATTACAGTGATTATGTGCACCTCACTGACCATGTGGAAGAGTTAAGTTCAGGTCATATTCTCCCCCTTCAAACAATATTGGTGTATCTCTCAAGTGTGATCATGTGACTTGTTTCCCATCTCTGTCAAAATCAACACTGAAAAACAGCATAACTTTTGTACATTATCTTCATTAACATCTCGCTTATTGTGCTTTTAATGAATTGTGCTTTTTGAATACCACATGAATTGGAATCCTTCTGAAAGAAAAACAATAAACAACAAACTCAAGACTGTTATTCTTTGTTCTGTTGTTAGGGTGTATTTGGTTGCATCGACCCCAGGAAGGTATGTCGGGGGGGACCTGGAGCGCTGGGGCCACCTGAGGCTAAGGAAGGTAAGTTCACCAAATAGATTCCTTTCGTGTTCACACTCAATGTGTGTTAGTTTTTGATTTGTGCACAAGCATCGTTGCTTTTAGCACTTCCAGCTGTAGTATTATGTGGCAGTGTTTGTTTATCAGTAGGAAAACCCTCTGAAGATGATAAACTGTTTAATAAAAATGTTAGAGTAACTTTTCAAAGCTGTTTGGAATAAGTAAGAATCATCTGGTCTTTAGGGGTATGCACGATGCGCCTTTGATGAGCATTTCCTTTTCACAGTCAGGTCTTTGACTCTGTTAGGCTTCAAGATTTTCAAATGATTTGAATCATTTTTATGTATTTATTGTTATTCTTATCCCTTTAGTTCTGACTGGAGAGTTGTCCAATTCAACCACTGAAACACTGAGACCATGAGGGCCATAACCTACTTTTATTTTACTTGACATAGTCTTGCACTTTTTCGACAGACTTTTTTCACCATTGTTTCCAATGGGAGAAATCTTCCACTCCCCTTCAACTCCTTGAACTTGGACTTTAATGCTTCCACATATTTCCACCCCAGAAATTTCATTCAACCTTTGAGCAATTTGAAGAGTTTTTTCGTTTTCTCAATTATACTTCAACTTCAGCTTTCTTTAATTTTATCCTGTCAGCTTTCAACCTTTTCAACAGTGTTAATCTTCTTCAGAGTGAAGAAGTTGATTCAGTAAGACAGAATGTAGGAGGCTTGAGTGGATGATGTCATATCCCACAATGGAGGAGAGTCAAAACCCCAATGAATCATCACTGAGGCCAGACTTTTTGAGCAAAGAGACATAAAAATCACCAAAATTGGAGGAATAAGGGTCTTCTCCCATATATCATATATGAAGAGCCAGAGTGTCTTGTATGTGATAAAACCACCTCTCAAAAGAACGCAGATCACCTATGGCTCTTATGCAAAGTGTCAGAGAAGAATTTTGGAAGGAGATGGATAAAGCTCCTTTTTCAATCACACTGCTGACCACATGGAAAGGTAAGGAATGTACAACCCCAATTCCAATGAAGTTGGGACATTGTGTTAAACATAAATAAAAACAGTACAATGATTTGCAAATCATGTTCAACCTGAATTCAGTTTAATACACAACAAAGTAAAGATATTTAAATAGGCCCTATTATGCTATTTCGAGTTTTTTCAGCTATTCACAGTGTAATATTGTTGAAAGCTCATTTAGACAAGTGAGCAGCGCCCCCTCTTTTCACATAAACTCATGTTTGAGATATCTAGCGTGCTTCTCCATTCAGTTTCAGAGGTGGTAGAAACAGTCTGTTTCAGGGAGTTTTTTTCACATCAGCTTTTCACTGATGTCACAAGTGGGGGGCTCGGTGATTGGACAACTTCTCTACGCTATGAGCGCTCATGAGAAGCGAGGCAACTCACCTTTCGTGAAGCCTAGGATTTATCGCAACGCATTCTTCATTCACAAACATGTCATACAAGAAATGTTTCTTCGGCTGTGTCGGGAAGTTACACTTGTTCAAATTCCCAAATGAAACTACGGCCAGACAGCAATGGATGGAGTTTGTTTTTGGGAACCAGACACAGAGTTTCATTTCACCAACGACTGCTGGCTGAATCAGGGCCAGAACGATGTCGGATTTGCAAACAAGCTTTTGCTGAAACCAGGGTCTGTCCTAAGTTAAACACAGTAAACATCGGCGTAGTGCTTTAGATAATAAGGTAAGAGTATTTGCCAAACCGATACATCCTGCTGCAGTCTTTGCGGCACGTCGGCAAGTTGTTCAGTTTGAGATTCGGGGTCCGACTCAGGCTCAAACATGTATGGTTAGATATTTTGTGTCGCCATGGTTGACACAAAAAAAAAAATATATATATATATATATATATATATATATATATAATAACCTTGGTTTGTTTACAAGTAATACCGGTGTCTCTATGGGCATGCTCCCAACAACTGCTACCAGCAGTTAACCAATCAGAGGCATACTGCATCATTGAAGGGGTGGAGCTTAATGCAGAAGAGCCTCATTCGGCTTGTCTCTAAAGCGGGTTCTATTAGGGCTGAAGAAGACGATCAAGATATAATGAAATACAGTGTTTGAGAAAAAGAGCTTGATGAATTTCTGTCATTGTGGACTTGCATACGAAGACAAAGACATCCAAAATGTGTAAAATAGTGCCACTTTAATGTTCAAACTGATGAACTTAATTTTTGTTTGAAGATAATCAATAACTTTGAATTCTATTGCTGCAACATGTTCCAAAAGAGCTGGGACAGTCAATTTTACCACTGTATTGCATCACCTTTCCTTTTGACAACATTCAATAAGTGTTTGGGAACTGAGGACACTAACTGTTGAAGCTTTGTCAGTGAAATTCTTTCCCATTCTTGCTTGATGTAGAGCTTAAGCCGTTCAACAGTCCGGGGTCTCTTGTCGGATTTTACACTTCATAATGCGCCACACATTGTCAATGGGAAACAGGTCAGGACTGCAGGCAGCCAAGTCTAGTATCCGCACTATTTTTCTATGAAGCCACGCTGTAGTTACATGTGCAGAATGTGTTTTGGCATTGTCTTGCTGAAATAAGCAGAGGCGTCCATTAAAAAGACGTTGCTTGTGTCCATAACAGTCTGGATGGTCCTTTTCCACTTTGGTCCGGAGGACACAATGTCCACATTTTCCCCCCAAAATTTGAAATCTGGACTTGTCAGACCAGAGAATGCTTTTCGATTTTGCATCAGTCCATCTTGGATAAGCTCGGACCCAGAGAAGCCAGCAGCTTTTCTGGGTGTTGTTGAATGTTGTTGTTGTTGTTGTTGTTGTTGTTGTTGTTGTTGTTGTTGTTGTTGTTGTTGTTGTTGTTGTTGTGTTAAAACAACATCCCAACTTCATTGGCATTGGGGTTGTAAATATTACACCATGTTACATGCAAAAAGTCCTGAATGTCACAATATTGTGATCCCTCTAACTGGCTGTTGCTTTCTCCTTCTATATCATAAGGATACATGCGTTCCAAGTGTTGTTCCAGCTCAGAAACTGACTCCAAACAGTTAGGTCCACAGTGAAGCCATAATGATGCCATGCAAGCAGTGCCAGACACACACGAGGGCCTCTGTTCGCAACCCTTCTACTGCTGCTATTCCTTCTACTACCACTTCTATGCACTACTACTTTTGCTAACACTGCGACTACTCTTGCCGCGACTCCTTCTGCTCTCATGACTACTCCCAGTACACTCATGACAGCTCCTACTGTTCCTCCTACTCTCATTCCTGCTCCTACTACTCTCTCTATTGCCCTTAATACTCACTCATTTTCTTTAATTGCACAACGACTCCCACTACTCCTCTTGCTACTCCCACGACTGCTTTTTTTAGTTCCAGTACTGCACCCACTACTCTGACTATTTCTCCCACAGCTACCTTTACTAGCTGTGGGAGCTGTGGCTTCATTTTTCCACTACACCTGCAACTATTATGAATACTCTTCGTTCTGCCCCTCCAGCTCTCACTACTTTTCCTTTACTCCTAATTGGATTTCCACTTCTGCTTCTTTCTTTTTTTTAATTTCTTGAAGCTGTTGTACGACCACACAGATCCAATTCCTGGAGAGGAAAAGTGGCCCGTGATTGGCCAGTTTTCCAGTATAGGTTCCATGGGACTGGATAAGACCAAATGGTTAGAAGGGGAGTTCCAGTCCAGCCTGGCTACTCTTGGGAAGTCTTCTCGCCACTCCCCCCTTGCCCTACACTTGGTAAGTACCTGCAATGCAATCACTGTCGTCAGTCTACTGCATAAAAGTTGGTCCTTTTGTTTGCCAATAATATTTGTAAGAATAAAAATGAAGTACACATTTTTTGGTTATTTGCATTTTTGACTTGACTTTTTTTTTCAAAATTAATAAAGAATAATCATTGTTTAAAAAAAAAAAAAGCCACATGTACATAAGTGCTCATGGCACTCAAAATTGAACTGAGTTGCCTCCTATTTCCACTGAATAAACTTTACATTGTTCTCCAAATTAAATGTCCACCTGTGGTACATTCATCTGATGTCATTCAATTTGCAAAGGCACACACTTGTCTTTATATGTAGTGTGTGGTCTGCAGACTTCAACCACTTTACTGTAGTGCATTTAATTGCTGTTGCTTGCATTATCTGTAGCAGATATTTTTTGGCTCTTCCTTCAATATCTTCTGGTAATACACCAAGTAGGGCCACTATTGGACCCATAATAATATTTCCACCGAATAGGTTTTTTTTTCTCGTTTCAATCACTTCCTTCCAGAATGCTGTTAGTTTGGGGTAAAGCCATACTATGTGGGTCTGATTGCCAATGTGTGGGCCTCAATTTCTCTAGCACTTATTGGAGTGCGTAGTGCTAAATTTGGCTGTAATTTCAGGTGTCTGGAAGAACCTCAAGACCAATTTCCATTTAGTGATTTTGGTCCAGTCACCCAGATTTATTTTTCTTGGTTGGGCATTTAAGAATGGTAAAGCATGTGAAGGTCTTTCACATAAACTCTTTTCAATATTGAGCCAGAATGTATATGGCAGGTTCTGAATCCATATTACTAGTGGTTTTAATTGTGCAGCCCAAAAGTAGTATCTGAGATTAGGTAGTTTGAACCCTCCCTTTGCTTTAGATAACTACCACTTTTTTAGTTTGATTCTCGGTCACTTTCTCTTCACCAGATAAATATTGACATTAGTTTGTCCAGCTTGTCAAATGTAGTTTTGGGGATGTTAATAGGTATCATTTGAAATAAGTATAATAATTTAGGTAGCACGTTCATACAGACACTCTCTATGTGGCCCAGCAAAGAAAGGGGCAATAATGACCATCTGTCTAAGTCCTTGCTAATGTTATGAATTAAGTTTTTGTAATTGGAATCGTATAGTTTTTCAAATGAAGGAGATATGTGAATACCTAAATATTTGTTGCCATCTAGTGGCCATTTGAACCCACTCTGCAATTTGGTCGTATCTAAGATGTTGCCACCTATATCCATAGCCAATGTTTTGTCCACATTTAATTTGTAGCCCAAGAAACGGCCATAAGTGAAAATGATGTTCTTTAGATATGGTATTGTTGTTGCCTTGTCTACACCCACGTTCCAAAGTAAAGCGATCTGAGAGAAATCCATTACCTTAACTGCTGATTGCAGGTCTGAATACAGGGTTGTATCCATTTGATGAAGTTTGGGCCAAATCTGAATCGTTTCAGAGTTTGGATAAGGTATCACCAGGAAACTCTGTCAAACGCTTTCATGGCATCTAAGGACTATATCATTGACTCTTCTTCTTTGACTTGTGTGTGTCATTAAGTTTAGCAACCTTCTAATGTTGTCCCCATAGTATCTTCCCTTTGTAAACCCCGTCTGGTCTCGGCATATAATTTCTGTGGTGATTTTATTGACATTTTTTGCCATAATAGCAGTAAAGAGAACAGTTATGAAATTGGTCTGTGCGATTGGCATTTAGTAGGGTCTTTGCCATCTTTACACTGTGTGCAGAATTATTAGGCAAGTTGTATTTTTGATAATTATTTTTATTATTGGGCCACAATTGTGTTCTCAATCCACCCAAAAGGCTCCTTATTATCAAAGTGTCATATTTTTGGAAGTTGGTGTGTTTTCTTTTTAGATTTGGCCATTTTATGAGGATATCTGTGTGTGCAGGTAAATATTACTGTGCATAATTATTGGGCAACTTAATAAAAAACAGGTATATACCCATCTCACTTGATTATTTTCACCAGGTAAACCAATATAACAACTCAAAATTCAGACATAAACATTTGTGACATTCAAAAACAACCAAAAACAAATCAGTGACCAATACAGCCACCTTTCTTCACCATGATGCTCAAAAGCCTTCCATCCATAGATTCTGTCAGTGCCTTGATTTGTTTGCGATCCGCATTGCGTGCAGCAGCCACCACAGCCTCCCAGACACTGTTCAGAGAGGTGTACTGTTTTCCCTCCGTGTAGAGCTGATATTTTATGAAGGACCACATGTTTTCAATGGGGTTCAGATCAGGTTAAGAAGGGGGCCATGTCATTATTTTTTCTCCTTTCAGACCTTTTCTGGCCAGCCATGCTGTGGTGTATTTTGATGCATGTGACGGAGCACTGTCCTGCATGAATATCATGTTTTTCTTGAATGATGGTGACTTCTTCTTGTACCACTGCTTGAAGAAGGTGTCTTCC
>JASSRZ010000652.1:0-12344 GCA_032164315.1 Malacoctenus gilli
TGTGTGTGTGTGTGTGTGTGTGTGTGTGTGTGTGTGTGTGTGTGTGTGTGTGTGTGTGTGTGTGTGTGTGTGCAAATTTGGCACATCATATCCAGCGTGTGTGGGTGGACTTGTGTGTCTGTGTGCAAGTTTCATGGAAGAAGAGGAAGGAACAGAGTGGGAGAAAAAAAATGGACGGAATTGAGTTGTTGCATAATTGAGTAATTCGTCTTGTGCGCGAACGAAGAGGAGAGTCGCTGCAGGTGTGATTTCGAGTAAATAAATTGAAATTCACGCTGGAAAAAACTGAAAATCCTGCTTATGATTTGATGTTTTATGCTCAGTTTTTTTTGTAGAAGTTGATTTAAAGTTTAAAATGTAATATTTGGCTCCACTTGTCTCGATTTTCTCGCTCGAGCCACAATTTTTTCTCGCAAAACCGGACGTGAGGCCTGCAGCTCGTTGAATGACCGATTCTGCTCCGCTGACCAATCAGAGAGGAGGATGCAAGCAGTTCAAGCGCTACGATGACGCTTCATTCCCACCCAATGCAAAACATGACTTTAGTAGCTCTTTATCCCCAGATTTATGTCGAAGTTGAGCTTCAGTCTGTTAATTCCTTCACTCTGCAGAATGAGCTGATATATGCAGCCTGCTGCTGCTGCTGCTGTCTGGCAGGTTGATGCTAAAACACGTACTTGCGTATCATCCTGCCCGCGCAAAAAGAAGTTCCCTCCGCCGAGGGTTTCCGTCACCATCCACGAGTTCCCTCCCACGGGCGCCACGTGAGCGGCGACTGACGCCAGCGCGAGCGCGGAGGTTTCCTTCTGCGGCGTCAGAAAAAGAAAAAAAGTTCAGGACTCAGTCGCGCCGACCTCATGAGGAAAGAAAAAAAAGACCGAGGGGAAGGAGAGAGAGAGAGAGAGAGAGAGAGAGCGGCGATGCCGAACGAGCGCGAGGGAGAAAGAGCCAGATAGAGCGAGGTCGGAAGGGTTGCCAGGCAACACGGAAATTCATGAGATGTCAGGCGTGGGATGTCCACCATTGACAAATCACAATCACCATAAACACAGGTGCGTCAGTCACACACACACACACACACACACACACACACACACACACACACACACACACACACACACACGCTCCCATACGTCAGCATTTTTAGCCAGATTCGCTCCTCTTGTTTCACCTGTTTCTCTCTCTCTCTCTCTCTCTCTCTCTCTCTCTCTCTCTCTCTCTCTCCTGTTATCTTCCCTCGAGTAGGTGGCTGCTGACCTTTAATGCTAAGTGCCTGGGTGGTTTTCGAGGAGGCGAGGGGGGCGGCGTTGGCGGGTGGCGTTGGCGGGCGGGCGCAGTTGGGTGTTAAGCCGGCGCAGGTAGGGATCAGAAACTCAAGAGGACCCTCAGAGACGTTGAGGCACATCAAAGCCGGCGTGTCTGAGAGGGCAGAGATTATACGGAGCGGCTTCACGCATTCTGAGCCGCGTGAGGAAGCGGAAGCTTCACACGCCGACGGTTCGACGCCGCAGCTTCTCAGGCTGCGTTCAATCGCCGCAGCGTTTTTGCGTCCGAGCCGTTCGCCGCTCGTTTGACGGCCTCCGCGTCCGCTCGATTGCTATCCCTCATTCCACCACTAGAGGCTCTCTGACTTTCTTGTTGAGGATGTTTTAGAGCACCAGACTCGCTGTTTGTTTGTTTCTGTAATTTATTTGTTTGTCTTCTTCGCGGCGATTACGAGACACGGAGCCATTAGTGGGAACAATGAACAGTTACTCGCCGATCTTTCTCCGGAGCGAAACCCCCCCCGAACGCCCAAACACACACAGCTGCTGTCTGACACCTTCTGCTGGAACAGATTGTCACACACACACCTGCCTCCCTGGAACGACTGAGTGCAGGCGCCGACTCCCCGCCGGGGTTCAGATCTCTCGAAGTACGAGGGTAAAGGAGAGAACTCTCAGAATTAGGACGTAGCCCCCTGCAGGTGGCGGCGTGTCGGTGCAGCACGGACGCCACCGCCGCCTCTGGTCACAGATAAATGTGGGGAAAGTCGCAGGAATGTGAAACTGAAGGATGCATTCAGGGACCGACAGACGTTCAGGTGACCGAGAGCGATAAGAGAGAATTAGAGATGCCGTGCGGCGGTTTTTTCCTCGTTTCTATTTGAACTGAGGTGAATTTTTTTATCAAGTTTTTATGTAAAGAAGTTTATTTCCTCTCGCGTCCAGACCGAAGAGGGCCGGCACACAGAGCTGCTGATGGAGGCAGGAAGTTCCTGCGTCTCCTCCTCGCTTTCGCCTCCGGGAGCGCAATTATGGAAACACGGAGTTGGACGAAATAAGCTCATTATAGAAGCTCTTTGTCATGTTGAGTGATCTGTGCACACGCTAAATCAATAATGAACTTCGCCGGGAGAAAGCCGAGGCCGCGGCGGATGATGCCGAACGACTCTGCGGGGACGGAGCTGAAATTTAATCGAGTCTGGAGAAAGAAAAGGAGGAACCGCGTTCACGCCGGAAGGATGAATGGATGAATTTGGACCAAACGGGTCATTTTTAGGGAGTTAAATGAGCTGCTTCAGCTGAAACAACCTGTGATAATGAGAAAAATTCATCCAGTTATTGAACTTTGAACACATATCGCTTGTGTCGGGCTGAGAAGAATCACCTTTGAGAGTTTTATACTCGCACTTCATCTCATTTTTCTCCCAGTGGCCGAAACTGAGAGTTTCCGTGTTTTCACGGCGTCGTAAAAACTGCAGTATTCACACTTTGTCACGTACTCTCACTCGAGTTCTCCAACTTCCTCCAAAGTTTGCGTTTACCTTCGAGTGACCAGTCGGGGTTTGGTCACGCCGCGGCGGCGCTCTGTCAGCAGCTCGCCGTGTCTGTGGGATTACGCCCCCGGAGCCGGAGGGGGAAGCCGCGGTTTGAGCTTCACTTCGGTGCATCATGGGAAAATGTGAAGGGTGTTATTTTCTGAAGGAGGAGTTAGCGCCGCTGCCCCCCCCCCCCTCCTGCTGGGTGGCTCGCTTTGCTGATTTCTGAGGGATTAGCCGGCCATGGCGGGGGGGGGGGGATCCAATTCGCCGTCCCTCCTCCAACCTGCTCCCGAGATCGTCGGCGGCGACGCAACTGCTCACGGATCGGGCTCCGTGGAAGCCTCCGCGCTCTAAATTGCTGCAATCTTTCTTCATTTTCCTCCAGTTCGGTAGTGATTAAGTCTTCCCACTGCCGTCCTCTCATGACTGCACCTCTCTCCGTCCCCCGTCCCCCCCTCCACTCAGAGGGTCCATTGTCCTCTCCAGTGTCCTCCCCTCCCATTTCTCTCTAATCAAATAGTCTCCATGAGGAAATGCCAGCGAATTACGGCCTCTATTCATATCTGATGGCCTCTGAACTCGGTTACAGTGTGTCAGTCAGCGCCGGATTGGGACTTTTTACAGTCGCGGGGTTGCGAAACGGACTTTTCGGACCGGATCTCCTGCACATTTTTGTCTGTTTGCGTTATCTCTGTCACATGCCGCAAGAAAACACAATTATGTGCAGGAAGGGGAGGAGGAGGAAAAAGCGCACGCCGCAACTCTCACATGATGACACACGCAGGCCGCCGCCGCCACAGCGCGTCGATATAATCACAGCCCCTCGGTCACATGCGCAGACACCGTCGCAGAGGCGCACACGCGCTCGCAGACGTTTCATCTGGCCCCTGCAGTTGGAGGCGAGCTGCCTGCGACCTGCTAATTAGTGGCCAGAGGCGGCCTCTGTTTGTCTGCTCCCTTCCTGTTCGGCTCAGACACAAGTTTCTCTGTGTCCTATCTCTGCCCTGAAAGATAGAGAGGGGAGGGGAGGGAGGGGAGGGAGGGAGGGAGGGAAATGAATGAGGACCAAAGTGTGTTTGTTTGTTGGCGGCTCAGCTCGCGCCGCGCGAAGGCTTCTCTGCCACATTCGGGAGCGTCCTGACCTCGTCGAGGGGCCACGCAGGCGGAGATATCAGGTAGTTAAACCTGCTGTCACGCGGTGGGATTCAGGTGTTTTGGGGGGGGGTGAGGGATTTCCAGGGCCAGAGTGTGCAGCTCCAGACTGCGAGGAAAGTTGTTTTTAACCACTGAGGGAATCGCTCGAACTCTGAGCTTCGTCTCGTCTTTGTTTCTCCTCTTTTTGTCCGAGAAGTCGAGCGTTTTGCTCTCCTGCTTCTGGTGAGTTCCGTGTGTGCGCGTGAGGAAATCCCGAGCTCTTAACTCGCCGCGCTCCCACTTCCTCCACTTCCTCCCTTCCCCAGCACCAGCTCATTTTCCCTTTTCCCGCTCCCTCGCCTGGCGCTCGTCTCCGCTCGGTTCTTTGAAACACCAAAGTCAGCCGGAGCCTCTGATCGACCCGCGTCTTCCTCTCTGGTCAGTCGAGTGAGTTTCAGCCTTCTCCTCCTCCTCCTTCTGCCTCGTTTCTCCCTCTGGAAGCTGTAAAAGCGATGGGAGGACGATAATCTAATTCCCTCCTTTCCACTCTTTTAATTTTGTTTCTTCCCTCCTCTTTGAAGCATCTTGTTTCGCTGCTTCATGCGTCTTATCTGACTTATTAAGAGCTTCACTACTTTAGGAAATGGCTGTTGAGGGTTGGAGATTGTGGCTGAGGGACGGGACCTCCTGCACCAGCTTTTCTGAGCGTTTCTCCAAATTTCTGGGCTTCCCGTTAACTCCCTCGCCACCGCCGCCAAGGCGATTCTTCCTCTGGTTTCTGTTTCTATTTGAATCTCCTGCACTTCCTGGAAAGATTGCTCTGGCTTTGATTTGAGGAACTGCCCTTTTTTTCCCACGAACGCGGCAGGAAGCAGCGCAGTTCCTGACTAATCCTGCGAGACGGCGACTCACGCTGGTAAATCACCTGGTTGTGGATGCAGGAGGAGAAGGCGAGGGGCTGCTGGTCACGGATCAGCAGCGTCGCGGTGACGGCGCTTTGGTTGGCTTGTCCGGGGCTGCTTTCACACCAGCTGTTCGGATGTTTGGTTTGCTTTTGTAACGAGCTCACTGTGGAGTTAATGAAGTTTCGACGCTTGCAAACACGGAGTGAGTGATCGAAGATGAAGTTTCTGCATTAATGCGAATTAACGTGAAGACGATTCACGGCTCTTAATTTGAGCCTTCAAACGAGTTTATAATTCGCAGATTTCCACGTTGCCCAAACGAGTCGTGAACCATCGAACGCGGCGCTCCTGAGAGGCAAAACTGCAGCTCGCCGCGCTGTCACGTCCAATCAGCGTCAGCGGCGGCCGGCACCACCTGTGGAGCACCGGCGGAGGAGACTGACTGGATCTCCATTAGCGGGTAATGGCGCTCTAATTGAGCGCTGATGGAGAGAGAAGGGGGAGGGGGAGGGGGAGGGGGGGGGAGTAAGGGGGGGCTTTGAGTTTATGGGCCTTTTAATAAAATGCAGTGTGAAATAAATCTCAGACTGACTGCAGCGAGAGAAATCGCTCCGCCGGGCCGAGCGATTAGTTTCTTTCGAGTGCGCCCGTTGCGTGATTGACGGCCCGGTGCGCTGTGGGTAACGTAGTCTGATGATGATGACGGTGGAGGACGAAGAAGAGGAGCGGCGGGAGTCACAGGGCGCAGCCCTACGCCCCAGAAACACGCGTGACCACAGCTCGTCGCCATGGTGACGGGGTTCACGCGGGCCGATCCCATTAGGAAGCGCGGGTTGCCGAGGGACGGCTCAGGAATGATGATGGAGCGCCGCGTTACGGGAAAGAAAAACAGGCGTCCAGAGGAATGTTCCGCCGTCCTGGCTCGCAACCAACGTTTCCCATGATGCACCTCTCCTCTGGCGTGTTTTTTTTTTTTTTCTTCGTCTCAGAGATAAGGGACCTCAGAAGCTCGACCTTTCAGAGATCAGAGTGCAGGTTCTAACACTCGACTTTTAACCGAAGGCTGGAGGAAAATCGGCGATGCTCTCACACTCGTTCTCCAGCAAATAAGCAAGAAAAGTCAACAAAAACATCCTTTCAAACACGAGCAGGTGTTGTTTTTTAGGATTCGTTGAGTGATCGGACCCCCAGAAAAACTCGTCTCCCCCGTTTGATGCGAGGACGGTTCTTTTATCCGCGACCAAAGTGACCCTCGGTGCTCGTTTCACCCTTTTTGTTCGTCTTGTGAGCGATTCCTCTCCTCTGACTTCACAGCAGCTGCAGCTGCGTTCCGCAGACCAAACAGGAGCTGTTTTGATTTGGTTTATCAGGAGTTTCTCTCCTGTTGCTCTCTGTGGTTCTCACAGCATGTCACCAGACCTTGGATCCACCTCGGTGTCTCAAAATAAAACAAAATACCTTCTTTTTTGCTTCTCTCTCGATAAAATCAGCAACCAAAACAACCAACGTTTGTTCCTCCCCTCAGCTCTCGTCTTCTTCTTCTTCTTCTGCGTCAGGAATCGAAGCGCTCGGCAGAGATCGTGGCCTCGCCCTCGCTGGACGTTTTCCTGCCGGAGGACGAGGACAACCCCTACGAGTCGGTGACCACCGCCGTGACACGCAAGCCCTGCTCGCTGGACATCAACCACCGGCTCGACGCCTGCCCACGCAACGGTAGGACGACGGCAACGCCGCGCTCGTTCTCTGTCCCTCCACGTGGCCTGCTTCTTTTGTGTGTCACACGTTGTTTGTGTTCATTGTGTCAGGATTTGTTGACCTTTAGGCCTCAAGCAATTCACGTGAAGAATAACAAGGTTTTTTCTGGCAAAACAAACCAAAAATGATCTACTTTTTTTGGAAAGAAGATTGAAATGATCACAGATTGTGTAAAAAAGACAAAATTAAGATACTACTGTGACAGAAATGGGCAGTAAAGGTAAAAAGAAACATGAATAATTGACTGAATCCGCGACGACGTCTCAATAAACGATTCATCGGACGTGTGACCGTCTTTTAAAGCCCCGTTCAAGTCTTGCGCGTCGCTCCCTTTGTTGTGCCTCGGCGAACAATGCGAACGTGCAACATATGGCCTCATCCGGTGCGAACGCGTCCGCCGTGTTTACCAGCAGCCACCCATATGAGCGTCCCACTGCTGCGACGAGCACGAGGAGCGAGCCACCTGAACCGGCGGCGGCTCGAGCCTCCGGGATTCACACCCGCGTCGTGGCGGCGAACAGGTGCCGAAAAACGTGGGCGGGAGCGTGTTGTGACTGTAAACTCGTACGACCGTCTGAGTTATAGTTTCCTTTTTTTTTTTGTTGAAAGTTGCTGCGACTCCAGGCCAAATTCCCTGGCGCCCCCTGGTGGAGGCGCGCCTCGTTTTGCTCAGAAATCAGGAGAAATCGTGTGTTCGGCAACATCTGGAGGCTGTTTGGCCACTTTTTCTTCCCTAAACGTTGCTTTTGTTTGACTTTTTTCGAAAGTCGCTTTCCGGCGACGTGCTCCTGAGTCGGTGTGAGTTGGCGCCGCCGTCCGCGATTCAGCGTCGCCGTTTTTTCGAGCGTTTCTGGTCGAGTCCGTTCGATCGGCGCCTGTTTGGTCTGCGGCGGGTTTTTTTTTTTTTCCACTCCGACACCCACGACAACAAACACCCACGAGCGCTCTTCCCTCTCACTGGGCTCCCATAGCGATGCTACACGCCGCAGGTTGTCACGGCAACTGCATCACCCGCCAGTGAGTCACCTGGAGGTTGCCATGGGAACTGACTTGCCAGTGACATCCCCCCCCCCCCACATTGCTTTCCTTCACCCCCCCCAAGAAGAGCAGAAGAAACGCTACTGTACAGACTTCTGTGTGTGTGTGTGTGTGTGTGTGTGTGTGTGTGTGTGTGTGTGTGTGTGTGTGTGTGTGTGTTCTTAACCCACTGTTGGTGGCTGCTGCATCTCCTCAGTGATTGGCTGCAGGGCTGCGGGGAGCAGAGCTGTCAGTATGCTGTGTGTGTGTGTGTGTGTGTGTGTGTGTGTGTGTGTGTGTGTGTGTGTGTGTGTGTGTGTGTGTGTGTGTGTGTACTGGGAGGTGAGTTTCTTCATGTCAAAGTGTCTTTTGCTCTTAAATTGCTGCGCTGACGTCAGCGAGCCGCGTGGGCGTTCTCGGCGACCTGACCGAGCGTGAGCGAGTCGGACCGGCTCCAGAGGCGGCGCCGCGCTCGCCACGTCCCCACGTTATCGGTAAACACGAGCAGGAATCCATAATGTCTCGCGGGCCGCATATATGCAGCGTGGTTCCGAGTGACAGACCGGTGCGGGTGAGGCGAGGGAAGCGGGCGGCGTTATGCAGTCGGAGGGTCAGCTCGGGCCGAAACATCCAGGCGAGCGGGAATTTGTGACGCAGCGGGAGGAGGAATCCTGGACGGCCGCTGCGAGCCGGCTCACGTGTCGGCCTAATTGGACACGGCCGATGATGAGGGAAGGAGGGACGAGAAGGAAGAGAGAGCAGTTGCATTACACTGCAAAAAAACGACACCTCGTTGAGCGAGCTGGTCCGAGACTTTTCTTCTACTTTTCACCACGTTTTCACACAGTTTTTCCTCAAAATTTCCAGGACGGCTGGTTTATTTTTTGCAGTGTGTTTTCTGCCTGATCAGCCTACCTGCAGGCTGCACGTCTGCAGGTTCGGGCCACCGCCGCCGCCGTCTCCCACTCGCGTGGGCAGAGACACGCAGATGAAAAAACCCATCTGCCGTCACTGAAACACCACGTTGTCACCAAAACTGCCAGCCATTTTCCTCCCTCTCTCTCTCTCTCTCTCTCTCTCTCTCTCTCTCTCTCTCTGTTATCATCCCTCGCTCCCTCCTCCAGCTGCTGTCCTGAGATCCTCCACAAGCTGTTAGAAACACACTCTGTGGTGTTCGACGCTGCAGCGTTGTTGCGCCTCATTGCGCCACGCGTCGTCCGACACGACAACTGTCGTCTCTGACAGCCAATAAATGAAATTCTTGCCTTTTGTGATGCAAAGCGCGCCCAGCGCAGACTCGCGGCCATAATCCGACTTCTCAATGACTCCTGAGGAAATCTGGATTACGCTCATTGTATCGGAAGGAGTCCTCGTACTGATACGGTGGCGCCGCTCGCCTGCGGAAGCGTTTTGTGTCAATGTGCGGAATTCGATTGGTTGTGAAGAGACGAGGAGCTGCGAACGGCAGCCGCATGTCAAGTGAGAGCAGCGGCGGAGGAAGGCTGAGCTTTTATGTTCGGGGTGTTTCCGATCCTGCCGACGTAGATGTGTGTGTGTGTGTGTTTGTGGGGGAGGACGAGCTACTTACACACATCGGCGAGAGAATAAAGACAGAGGGAGGTTTTTGTTCCCGACAGACTTCAGCGCTCGTATTTCAGTCAGAGTGAATCCGTCAGACTTTGTGAGGCTCTAATCGCTCCGGAAGGATCCGGTTCGGATCCCGGAGCGTCGCGGGTGAAGTGGCGGGGGGGAACCCGCAGGCCGAGTCACGTATGAAGCGCTGGCGAGACGCTCTCACCTAGAGAGCGGCTCCTCTATCTACAGATCCCTCCTGAGATTAACACACACACACAGACGCCCTCGGCAGGTAAACAAGCCGCCGCTGTTTACAACATCCGTGTGTACAATGTTCCACACATGGCAGTGAACTTTCCTCCGACACAACAAGCTCCTAAGTTTAGATTTTAAATACACAACTTTTAAATGATGTTGTTGCCGTTATTGTCGCTCGTGACCTCTTGGCGCTCTCGATTCTGGCGATTCTCGCGCCATTGTGGCTGTTTTGTCAGGATGTCCTTCGGTTGGAGCTGAACCGTCGCACGACGGAACGAGCGTTTCCTGAATAAAGTCCCGTCTCAGTTCCTCCTTCCTTCCTTTCTTTCGTTCTTTCTTTTCTTTTCTTCTCTCTGTCTGATGAACTGTGTTGCTGCTCCGCCGCGCCCCATTTATCCCACTTTGGTTTGCTCGGCGGTCTCAGGGAGGCTAATGGCGCCACGCAGCCGCTCCGGGGCTTCGCCATTAAAAGGGTCGAGGCCCATCGACTCGAGGAATGTGGCGTCGTCTTCCCCGACGGCCGCGGGAAACCGCCGTGACGGCGCCGTTTGCGCACGGTCACGGTTTGGGTTTCTTTTAGACTGTTGGTTCAAATTGAAGTCGAGTGAGTTGGATTCAAACGGACGGTTTGAAAGTGAAAGAAATTCAGTGAAAAAAACAGAAAAAGACAATAAATTCAATGACTTCCTGCCCAATTCGCTCGTCGATTAAACTTTTGTTCTCTGAGACGGCACAGTTTTGTTTTGTGTATCGATTTGTGCGTTTGCGCCTCCCGTCACCCCTCGACTTCGCTTTCCCTTCGTGACGGTCGGACTGACCTGAAATCGGTTCGGCGTTGGTGTTGTTTTTTGCACTCTGGAAGAGTCGAGTGTGTTTTTTGCCCTCCTGCCGCTCGCTATTGATCCCGAGCTGGAAGGGAACGGCGGGTCAAAGGTCACGCCGAGGGTGTTGGACTCTCGCGGCGGTCAGACTTGAAACTTGAAACACTCTGGAAACGAAACCGTCTCGTCTCTGCGTTTATTTATTCTCCTTTCACACAAACTCGACTGGATCTTTTTACGTTGTACCTGATATGGAAAAGCAGCGTAAAAGTGACTATTTTTAGTTGTTCCTGAGGGAAACAGAGGTCGAAAATATCAAGATTTGATCTCTTTTGATAGGATTTGGTATTTAATTTACACTCGTCGCGGTTTTTATCTGGTTAGACGGGCGGGAGGCGGACGAGCTCGGCTTTGGTCGCTCACAGGGACACGTGTGGGAATCCAGGCTCTGTCACGCAATTTTCCGTGTGTGCTTGGCATGCAGAACGTCTCTGAACCGATTGAGACGTGCCGAAGCATCGCTGAGTTTCTCCCAGAGGTTTATTCTCACACTCTCGCTCCGCCGGGCCGCAAACAGGTGTGATTACACAACAAACGCGCTCGTGTGCGCGCACAATTCCACGTGAACGCACAACTTATTAGCACACAGCTCCTCTGGCTTGGAGGACTGCATGTGTTTCCCTGGAGTGAGCTCAAGGCACCACTGAAGGAACACACACGTGCACACGCACACACACACACACACGCAGCCTCATCCATCATCAAAGCCTCGGTGCTGACAGGCTTATTTACTCAATAGGACCGAACCTCCGTGTCTATTTTTATCCCCTCTGTTTCCTCCTTCCTCAAGTGTCTTTCTTTCATTTATCTGCTTTTTATTCTATCTATTCGCCCACATTTAATCATTGATTCTGCTCCAGGCAGTTCCTTTATAATGTGTGTGTGTGTCCGTGTGTGTGTGTGTGTGTGTGTGCAGATCAGCGCTTACACAACCCCAAGGAAAAATCCCGCCGCCGTCCCGCTCCGTGTTTGCAGCCCGCGTCGCTGCACACTTGTTTGATGGATGCGAGCGCACGCTGTGAGGCTGTGTCACTTTCCACAGATGTGTGTGTGCGACTGTGTGTGTGTGTGTGTGTGTTGTGCTGCGTCTCCTCATCTGCAGCCAGACTGTTGAAAAATCAAAACAAAAACAGGCGCTGGTGGCAAACGCTGGCGCTCTGAGCGGCTCCACAATGGAGGCAGAAAACGCTCCCGAGGAGAGAGACTCAAGGCTGCCGCGTTCGGGTTTGCGTGCGTTTTGAAAGCGCCGCGTTCCGCGCAGACCTCGGCAAAAACTTTCTCCGGCTTTTCTCGGCATTTCCTGCCATTCTAAGAGGACGCACGTCTCAAACCTTGAGTCTGGTGACTTATAATCAGCCGCTCTCGGTCACGTCGACAGACCTGGCAACCCAGATTCCGGATTGAAATCCCTCCACATCCTCACATAAAGGAGTCTGTCTGCAGCCCTTTAAGGGATCACGCGCTGTATAGCTGTATATATGTGAGATGTGTCATTATGTTAAGCAGCAGCAGCGGCAGCAGCTGTCCGACATTTTCTCCCAGTGTGCGATTGTTCCCTGTGAATAGGTGGAGGAGCTCAGTGGGAGCTGCGAAAAATCGCACTGCCGACGAGAAGCGCTGCTTTATTCACAGTTTTTTACATTTAAAACAAGATAATTAATCTTTTATGCACCGAGTCTTTAGGTAACTACACATAGCGAGGTGTGTGTGTGTGTGTGCGTGCGTTGTGGTAAAATGTGTGTGTGTTGTTGTGCGTCTTCCAGCTGATTAAGACAGATGTTTTCTCCCTTCGAAAAGTTAATTTGTGCTCCTTCAGCACCTCCTCTTCCTCCTCTTCCTCTTCCTCTTCCTCCTCCTCCTCCTCCTCCTCCTCCTCCTCCTCCTCCTTCTCCTCCTCCTGTTAAGCGATCATACTCGTGGGAAATTAGCTCCGTCGCTCCGAGTTGGCCGCTCTGGACAGCCCTCGTTTTCCCCGTCTCGCTCTTGATTGTCGCCGAGTCCCATCAAATCACAGCG
>JASSRZ010000654.1:0-12342 GCA_032164315.1 Malacoctenus gilli
ACACACACACACACACACACACACACACACACACACACACACACACACACACACACACACACACACACACACCTCGTGGCTAACGGACGGAAACGGAAGACCTGCCCGGCGAGCATTAACATGAGAGTGAGAAGCGAGCGGCAGTCGTTCTCGTGCGTCCGCTGACTCATGTCTGTTCAAGAACAACATTATACCAACGCAGGCAGGAAAAGGGCCATGAACCCCCCCCCCCCCACCCCAACCCCACCCCCACCCACCCGGTCCCACCTCGCTGCTCTGGTGGGAGTCCTGTGGGTGTTTTTCTGTGTGTTTACCTCCCTGTGTGTCAGTGCGGTACTTTGTGTGTCAAGCGTGTTTGTTTTGTGCAGTCGGGGTGTTACGCAGGCGAAAACCTCTCGCGCTTTGAAGCTCTGGGAAAGAGTGGGTTTCCGTCCTGCACCTGCTGCCCCCTTCTTCCTCCGTCCCGCCGGACCAAACCCTCCCCTGCCTGAAAAGAAGAAGAAGAAGAAAAAAAAAGCTGCGTTCCCACAAGCAAGAATGAGAAATCCAAGCGCATACCTAGAGGCCAAAGTAGGACGCTTCTCCGAGCCAGAGTGACTCATAGGAGCTGCCACGGCTGTGGTTGAGGTCGGGCTGAAAGTTGGAGGAAACCACCTTTGACTGATTGAAGGAAATGATCATTAAACACGAGGGAATAATTTCTCGTTTAAGACATGCACGATCATCTGCTGCACATGACTTCAGCTCAGTTTAGCTCCAGCTCACACGGCTGGACCGACGAATCGATGAACCCCTGAACGCGGCTTGTTTATTTCAGACTTTGTAGAGCTGCAGAGACACGAAGCAGTTGCTCAACATGCTTGACACAACTTTACCTTAGTTTCATGCTGGTTTCTAAGCACTCTGCTTGCACACCTTCACCTCGACGTGTATCAAAGGTTCAGGCCCGCAGACTCTTTGGGAAACTTTGGGGTAAAATAATCCGTTCACAAGCCTCCAGTCTGAGGGAGTTTCATGTTTCCGTCCAGATAACTGGATGAACCTATTTCTTGGGTCGGCTGAGCTGTTTCCATTTGAGCTGATTGAAGCGTCCTGTCAGAGATCCACACGGCCCGAGGAGACATCACCCGATACCTTCCCGCTCCGGCGTCTCGTCGGCTCGCAGACATGCGACGAGCCCGATTGATTAGGCGACCGAGGGGTTGGTACGTCCGCCCGCCGTTCCCCGCAGAACACTTGCGCACGGTGGGTTCAGGCTGAGGTTTTTCCTGTTTACAGGACAGCGATACACTCGGAAGCCGCCCAGAGTCTGCAAAACACACACATGTGCTTTGGAGCGTTGGATATTATGACCTGACCTCATCATTCCCCACCGGCCAAAACCTCCCCTTGAACCCGGTCCAGTGTTTTATCTGAACCTGGCTGACGCCGTTCCCTGGAACATGTCGTAACGCCGCCGCTGCGTGATACAACATCGCTCCGTCACAACCTGCAGGGCCCAACATGTGTTCGCAATCATGGACAATACAGACAGAGACGAGCGGGTGTTCATCTTTGGAGGTTTGACCCCAAGTTTCAGTGCTTCAGTCGTTTCATTCATTGAGAAACCCAAGTTACCCAGAACGGTTGGAAATTGTGTGTGAAATGTCAACAAAACAAAACACATTGTTGCGACCCGTTTTCTTCAAAAGAATATCTTTAAATACACTGAGGATCAGTGTTGCATACAATTCAATCACAGTCGGAAACGACACTGCCTTCAGACTCTCAAACTATCTCTGTGTCTGACGGTACTTTGGATTACCGGTCATCGCAAGAGAAGAGATTTTCTTGTGAACGCTTGAGACTGCAATTGAAAGCGAAGCCTTGGGATATTTGACCAAGTTGAGTGTTTTTTCTACTTAACCAGGGCTGATTGGTCAATATTTGCTGGAGATAACCTTTTGGCCCACAAGGGTATAAAAACAACTTGACATCCAGGTTCTGGACTCCGAACCGCTGCAAATCGACTTAAAATCTCTTCCATCTCACGGATCTCTTTGGAAGTTCGTATGGCTCCGTGACATCGGATCTTGATGGGCTCTAAAGCTCGCTGTGCCTCGACACGAGTCCCAGCCTCGCAGTGAAGCCCCACCTCATAGCTTTTATTGCATTCCTAACAGTCCAAAGTACAGATTACCGAGGACGGCAGACGTTACTGTTCGGTGTGATTGAGTGGGTGGAGACGAGAAACCGCAAGGAGCTCGTTCGAGTTCCTGTAAGTTTCCCTCAAAGAAACCTTTGATTGAGGAACAAAAATCCGAGTCCTCAGGCCCCCAACGTTGGACATCCGTCCTGAACTGTCCAAGTGCTCAGAGAGACTTCGTTCTAAGTTAATTTCATGACATTAAGACTTCTAGGTATTTTCTAAAACGTTAGAAATGTTCCAAATGGCATCTTTCGAGTCGGCTGCAGATCTTCTGGTTCTTCTGCGGACTCTCAGGAGCGCTCGTCTATTGTTGCTGCTCGGTCCCCTCTTTGGGGAAGACATTAGCTGGATGACATCAGCAGCGAAACACTCGTCATGACTTCATGCTGAAAGCACAAGAAGGGGATTTTCAGCCCCTCGTGTGCAGAGCGGCGCCCATTGTTGTCCGTCGCCCTCGCCGAGGTGATAACCATCTGCGTGCCGTCCGGTGATGCCACAGGCCGGAGCGTTACAGCCCCTATTACGCACACGCACGCTTTGAGGACAGTGAACAGACGAGCTTTGATGCGTCGCGTCCAAATCCAAGTTTCATTCGACTCAAAGTCCAACTTGGGATTCATATCGTTGCATCTCGGGCGACCGTGAAGATAAAACAAACAAAAGCCGTCAGATCTGTGTTCCATGTGCGCACACTGATGTAATTAGAAGCTCCTACATATGATCTGAAGCTGATGAGTCACGGCGATGACCTTCAACCAGACCGGCAAAGAGTAACATCCATTCAAGCAGAAAGCCGACATGACTCACCAGACAGATACAAGGCACCGAAACGCACCGCGATTAATAACTAAATCAGAAACAGATCACGGGCGGATTCTGCGCCATACGTTTTTATTTAAAGTTCAGCTTTTCACATCCGACCGTCCATCGCCAGACGTCCTGAGAACTGGAGAAGCATTCGTTGCTTTTATTTTGAAGACTCAACATTTGGCTTTATAGCAATGTTTTGTCAAACCAGAGCGGCTCTTTAGTGGGACGAAACCTCGAAGGAGCTTCAAGGACCAAAGTTTGGCAAAGCAGTGGTTCCCGCTCCCATGAGGGGGCGCCAGAGATCACCTGGTGGTCTGAGCTCACGTCCACTCACAAACGAAACGACATTTGAACAGTCAAAACAGGAAAACACTTCTATCCACATAAAAACATTCAACCTGCTGTAGGATATTTACCAGACCTGTTGGGGGCGCTGTGCCACAGAACGGATAAGAAGGCCAAAGACGTGGATGGAAACGAACCTGACTCGGCTTAAGTTGGACAATGACGTCATCGTTTTAGCGTTTTCGAGTCAAGAAGGAACCTTTCAGGATTCAGCCACTTTTGGATCAGTTCTCATGAAGTCGTCCTTCCTCTTCTGCTGCTGCGTTCGTGACTCTTCTTCTTCTGGGTGTTTCACCTGCGTTAAACTCCCAGCAGCACCCTCTGGTGGACTGACCACCAAACACTCGTTTTATCAAGTTTGAACAGACTTTTGAAAGCTTTTGGCAAGAGAAAAAGGCCGATATTCGATAAAGGACACGCCCACAGACACCAAACGGAAAAATAAGCCCCACGTGAGTCCAGTCCAAGACGGAGGAACTTCAACCGAGCGTGGCGGTGAGCAGTGCGAAGGCCTGATCGTAGTGACCGCCGCACTGGTCCAGGATGTCCTCCAGGAAGTCTATGCTGCAGTTTGGAAAGCTCCTAACGAGGTCCGTCAGAGTCCTGTCCGAGTGGCACTCCGGGTCTGGAAGACACCAAGAGACAGAGAGTCAGAACCGACCGGTCATCGATCCCGTGAGGCCTCGGCGGGATCGTGGACGAGCAGAGAAAAGACATGAACCTGGTCTCTATGTCCACCTTTTAGAGTCATGTGACTCAGAGACTGAAAGGAGGTGAAGGTGTTGGTTTGAATCCCGGCACACGCTCGCCATGCTCGCTTCCTGTGAAGCCTTTAATTTAACGCAGACTAAACACACAGTCAGCGTCCCCCTGAGTAAGGATGAGCTGGGAGCCTCTCGTCACGCCTCTGATTGCGGGTTGGTTAACCAGAAGAAAGGCGCGAGCGCGCCGTCGGCAGCCCACCGTCTCCTCCCGAGCCGTCCGAGTCGCTCGCAGCGGGACCGAGCGACAGGTGAGCCAAGGCCTCGAGTCCGGCTGCATCCTGCTCCCCGAAGCCCTCGGAGGACGGACCGGGACGCTCCGCGGCCTGGACGATTGTCCGTCTGCCCGCTGTCTCCAGTCTATCCAGGAAGGCGGAGTTCACCCTTCAAAATAAAGGCACATATTTATAGAGCTGCCTTCATACATGGACTGAAATGAGGCGTTGGACAGACCTCCTGTGATCCTGCTGCACGTCCCTCAGACTTGTGGACATCACTTCATGTTGTCCTTCCGTGTCCTCGGCCTGGACGGACAAAACATTTCAACTCAGTTATGCGTCACTCGATACGTCTTTATATCATTTATATCTGGACTTTCTTGCATTATTGCTCTTCTGTGTGTGTGTGTGTGTGTGTGTGTGTGTGTGTTTGTTTTAACTTTCATTCAGTGTGTACAAACACACATTTCCCTCTTTGAGGTATTTAGTTTCTCTTCTCTGTCAAGCTGAAGGGGTCAGTGAGGTCTAGGAGGGAGCTCAGGCCACCTGTGTGTGAGCGCCCGTCAAAGCTACACACACACACACACACGAACACACACAGATCACAGATGTCTCCACGCCGACAAATAGAGGATATGAAGAGGAGATCAGTGTGAGCCTTCGCTGAAAGAACAACAGTTCCCAGAGTGCCGATCGGAACCACATCAGTCAGCCGGACTCTTGTTGCTCTGCGGTCGCGAGCTTTCATCTCCTAATCTGTGACGTCTGTTCGACAAAGCTGAGGAGGAAGAGGAGGAGGAGGAGGAGGGGTGGGAGAGAGAGATAAATGAGGGAAAGGAAGTACGATGAGACGACTAAAGAAGAGAAGGTTGAATGATAGAGGGATAAACAGGAAGAAGGCAAGAAAGGAGGGGGAGAAGAAAGGCTGAAGATGAGGAACGAGCGACGAAGATTGAGGAGGACCCGAGCGTCTGTCCCTGTCTGTGACCTCAGTTCGCTCGCTCAGCCACAACTGAGGCGTCGTCCTTTGCGTGGCTGCTTCGCTGCGCCGTAGTTTGTCCCCAGCTTCCTCCCTCGCTCCCTCGCTCTCTCGCCGCCGACAGATTTGTCGTCTGAGAACAAGCGAGAGAGGAAAGGAAAAGCCCGGCGATGACAAGAGTGAGCCGCCTCATAAACAGCAGAGCGCAACGCCGCCGAGCCAGCCGGGAACTCGGCCGTTTCCTGCCGTAGCGCCGCCGCGCGGAGGCGTGGCCAACGCTTGGTTGGACTCTGACAGAAGCTGTCAGTGGACGGCAGCAAAGTTTAGAAGACGTGACGCCGAGATGTTTTCCCTCTCGGTTTTTAGCGGCGATCACCCCATGAAAAGACGGACGATGAGAAGGGAGAGCGAGCTGCTGCCTACAGGAGCTCCTTTGGGCCAAAACAGTCGAATTTGCACATCGGATCTTTGAGTTCATTCAGTTGAAATAAAGATGTAAAACCAGATGGTTTTCTGAGGAAAGTGAGTTATTCTGTTCAGCATTTATTGAGACGCTGCTTTAGTGCTTCTGAAGGTTCCCACTCTTCTACCTTTGAGACCCCACATTATGGTCTGCAGACCCCCCCCCCCCTTCCCATCTGATTTGCCCAGAAGTTACAGTGAAGACAAACGTTGGTAGAACACTTGTTCTCGCCATGATCTAAGGAGGGTTTCTTCAATAGATTCCGCAAAGTCTCTTGCTTCCAAAGTCTGAGCGACGACCTCGGAGCAGCTGCTCCTCGGCCCCTCCCCTCCTGTGACCTCTGGCGCCCCCTATGGGAGCGCCGGCTGAACCGCGGCAGCGTTTGAGCCGCCCGGCTGATTCAGTCTGGCGTGCTTCGCCTCGGCTCAGCCTGAACTCTGGGAAGTCCCTTGAACTCTGCGAGCCTTTCGCCGCTCCCTCCCTCCCTCCCAGGAAAACCAACATCCAGGGAGGAAGACGGGGAGGGGGGAGGGGGAGGAGGGGGGAGGAGGAGAAACGGAGGGGCGATGGGAGCAGCAGATCTCTGTTTCGCTGTTGTTGCAGAACATCTGACGATTGTAATTAATTACTGTTGTACTCGAGTACTATTGTGGGATCGTATTTAAAATACAAATTAATAGACAGTAATACAACTATATATAAAAAATGTATTGAAATAAGGTTTAAAAATGGACAATTGTTTAACTTTCAGTACAAATAAAAATAATTAATGGCTGATATTAAATCAAAATCAAAAGTGCAGAACTAATAATCAGAATAAAAGTTAACTTTCCTAATTACACGAAAATCCGTTAAAAATACAAATCAAAAAGGAAAAACTACGCAAACTGTTCATTTTATTCCTCTTGTACTCCGTTGAGCACATGTAATCTCTGCAAACATTATGCAATTAGCCTCAAACGCTGTGCTGAGGGAGGACTCGGCGTCTTCCACTTCTGACTCCAGTTACTCAGAGGAGTAACTTTCAAAGATACTTCACCAAAGTACTTCCTCTTGACAGTAGTCTGAGTATTTGTAATGTGTGACTGCCACTTCCACTCCTGAAGTATAAACACTTCACTTCAGAGAGGGAAAGAAATCCAAGTAAACAAAACACACACACACACACACACACACACAGAGCCTGTGGTTGCCCGCTCACCCTGGATGACGTGTGTGTGGCACCGCTGGATGGCGGCAGATCTGGAGTTTGGCTCTCGTACCTCTGAAGAAAACTCTCGTTGGTCCTGCAATAAATAAACACATTACTTCCTCTGACAGACAAACACAGAACACACACACACACACACACACACACACACACACACACACACGAAGGAGTATTGATTTCCTCCACAGGCCTGGGATGCTTGACAGTCCCACAAGGTTGACCGAGTTTGTGTGTCCCTGGCTGACACCGCTCTGCCCGTCTCGCGGCGTCTGATCTGCCGTTCCGCCGCCGCCGCCGCGGGTCCCGTTTCTAACTATCGCCATTGTTTCCTCGGGTTCTGCACTTTGCTCCGCTGTCTCCTGTTTTCTGTCCCTCTTGTCGGGAATCGGGAGATGCTTCCTGACAAGCAGTTTCCGCCTCCCGGGCGGCCTCGCCGTATCGCCTTCCCGCCGAGGGGTGATTTAAATCGCGTGGCAGGTTTGATCGCGTGGCGTTCTGGGGGGCTCGCGAGGCTCGTCGTCAGATTTCAGGTTTGCTGAAAAGACGAGGTGGTTGTTTCGAACGATGGACGTAAGACGTCGTGTCATCGACAGACGTGTTGCGTTGGCATGACGACCACAACTCTGATTGGACGGTCAAAGGAAAGGCGGGTTTCACGCTACGAGCAGGTTGCTCTCCGTTGGTCTCGGCTTTTCTGGTCCAGTTAAAATGTGTCTTCTGACCCGGTTCTTGTCTTTAGTTCTTGTACTTCATGTCGACGACCTCGGTACACGCTGTACTTTGTTGTACGACAGGCACAGCTGGCGAGTCTGAGCACATCTGAGGTGTGCGACCATAAATCTTCCTCCTTTCCGAACCACCTGATGAAGAGCGGAGGTCAGGCGCAGGTGAGCCGCTTCCGCTGACGCTTCCAGCTCCTTCTCGTCTGGCGCCAGATTAAAACAAAGACGCCGCTTCCTGTTTGTTGTGCATCGTGTCACCCGACGCCGCATCTCTGGGCTGGGATCCGTTGCAAGAACAGCACGGGAACACAAAACAGCGCGGCGCCGCGGGGCGACGGCGAGGAGACCCGAGCGAACCTGATCCAGGCCTGACCTGACGTGATCCGGGCCCAGCAGCTGGCTCCTCCTCTGCTCCTCCTGCTGCCTCCTCTGCTGCATCCGCTCAGCCTGCAACACACATACACACACCTGTTGTCGCAGTTCGATCTCATTCTAAGCCTTTTTTTGTTTAACTGTTAGTTTCCTCGTGGACGCTTCAGGGTCCGCTTGCCTCGCTGGCACCTCCTTCTCCTCGTCCTCCTTCTCCCTCCTCCACCTGGGGAAGGAGGCCCCAGGGAGGAAGGAGGACATCCAGGAGGGACAATGTCCCCCCTGCTGGCCTGGGAGAGCTTGGGGTCTCCCTGGATTTAGTAGGTTTGAGTTTGGCGCTTCCAAAGTTCTGCCAGCTGGATGAGTCTCCCCAAATTAAAGTGCAAATCATGTTTTCTTATTTCTTAAACCGAATTTGGTTCTTAACATCAATCTCCTTGATGAATTGGCACATTTTGGTTCTGCAAACGGATGAGAAGTTGTTAAAGGGGTCGTTTGGCAAGTGTGTGTGTGTGTGTTCTGACGTGACCGCCCGAGATGTGCGAGTTCCTGACTGCAGGCAGGTTTTCCTGCCACGATGTCGGGTCCCGTCTTAGAGGGGGTTGTTTCCCACGCATGTGTTTATGAGCTGGCACTGCTCTCTGGCAGAGGTCACGGTCCCACATTGGTAAAGGGCCGTGGAGCGTGGAGCAGCAGGTTTGGCTCCCGGCGTTAATCGGTGACCACCGCTGGAGCGAGCGGGGCCAGACGTGGAGGAGGGAGGAGGTGTGCATGGCGGCTGCGAACCCGCAGCACCGTAAATCAGCTGCTTCACTGGCGGGAGCGGCGCTTGTCTCTACTGACACCTGCTGGTCAACCGAGATGTTACATCCCGCTGCAGCGACCCCCAAACAGTTAAGACTGATCGTTTCTGCCATCTTTATATTTACCTGGAAGTGTCTGCTGATTGGATCAGATCATTAGAGCCAAGCAGCCAATCACAGCTCTCCTTCCAGAGTCCAAAGTGTCTGAATGCTTCCTGACTGCTTCATTTTGTTGAACCAATCAGAAGCAGTGGCTCCTCCCACAAATCAGCTCTCACGTCAGTGTTGCGGTGCTCCATTTGTGGACAGCTCGCCTGAACTCAGTTCCGCTCGACTCGTTTTTGGTTATTTTTCTCGTCCAGTTGTGTCCCAGCCCAGCGCAGGCCAACAACGGAGGTGACGTTACACCTGCCGCTTGGTCTACGGCCGAAATCGAACCAAGACTTTCACGTACCGGACGATCAAAGTGAAGCCAAACACAGCGTGGACTCGCTCAGTCCCACAAACACACCGCGGTGGCTTCTGGTCTCACCTTCCGTCTCTGCTCGTCTTTCATGGCCTGCAGTTCTTCCTCCTCCTTCTGTCTCCTCATTCGGTCCAAGTCTTGCTGTTTCACCTTGAAGCAACAATGGACATCCTTCATTAATGTGTCAGAAACTGGTGGTTTTCATGGCTCCTTTGAACCAGAACTAGCAGGAACTTTGAGCTGCTGTTTCTCTTCCTCCGTCTTTGGGCCACTTCTGAGTGATACCGCCCCCTGCAGGTCAGGAGATGCTCTTGACCCACCCAAACACAACACCTGTGATAGTGAGCTTTCTGTAGGAACTGGTCAGTGGTTGTAATGTTGTGGAGGAAGGTTCAGACCTTCTTCTGCAGCTTGCTGCTGCGGTTTTCCCTGAACTGCTTCTGTCGGGCCTCAGCGATGGTCGTCGTTCCACCTGAGAGAACGAAGAGATCTCATCACGTCACCGTCGCACCGAAAGCCGGACTCCGATTCGGCCGGGGCGGTTTTACCGGTGCTCTCTGGAGCGATGCTGACCGCCTGGACCCGGTTCTGCTCCCTGACCCTCTGGAGCGTCTCCTCTCCTCTCTGAGCCACTGCGCCAACAGAGAAACCGGAATTAGAGGCTGAATTCTGACGTCAAACTGGGAGGACCAGAAAAGTGGGAGGCCGATTTGTTACCCGTCCGGATTTGGTTTCGCCGAGATTCATTGGGCGGGATCACGGAGTAGCCGCCGGAGCTGTGAGACACAGAGCGCCGCGCTGTCAGACTCGCAATAATCGTGGGAACAAAACATCCCAACATGGGTGCAAATTCAACGATCCAACAGTCTCTGGACTCACAAGCAGCACAAATGTTCCTTCAAGATGACTCACTGTTAAAGAAACGCTCCTCAACAGGTTGAACAGGTGACGTGTAACGGCAGGTAAATGGAAAAGAGTGAGACTCGCCACAAACTACAGGAAAGGGGCTTTTTGAAAAGTCTTGTGGGTTTAGAAAGTAAGCAAAGGACCTCCATTCAGAGGGTTAATTTGCTTTTTTTCATGGCAAAAGTTACAAAATCTTATCCAAAGTGAGAAGATGCAACTAATATTTGATCAAAACAATACAAACTGCTCTTTAGATGTAAAATAGAGCGTGAAATATTCACCTTTTGTTGATTTTTACGTTCGAAACTTACCAAAACGTTATGAAACGGTAAAAACTGCCGTCGGTGCTTTCAGGAAACATCGGACTTTGTACGACTGAAGCGGTTGCTGCTGTTCTACCATCATCTGATTATCATTTATACTCTAGAGGTGTTTCACAGCCTGTTCATTGGGGTTTACACATTCATTGATTCATGTTTTCATCGGTCTCACTGCGCCGGTTCTGATGTTTTGAGGGTGTTTCTTTGGAAAACTGGGATTTACGGATTGCTTTGAAGGCATCGTTTTTGTTTCCGAATCCATGAAACGAAAGTGAAACTGAACGTCAATAAACTAAATAAAACAGCACGTAAACTGATTAACAGCGTAAACAGCCTCTCGATCTGACATGTGAGGGAGAAGTCGGAGCGCCTCAGTGCGCCGTGACTCTTGTTTAATTCCCCTTTAAATTGATTATAAAGGAAAGTTTATCACTTACTATGTGGGCTGCCGGTCTGCTGCTGCTGCTGCGCTTCCAGCCACAGTTTCAGGTGCGGATCCATCCAAAGTCTCACCTGAGGAACGTTCTCCCACCTGAGCTGAGCTCTTCACGGGGTTCAGGTGCCTCCTGGTGTCTCTGTGGCTGTTTTTAGGATTCATTGTGGTGACAAGAGTCCGCTGTGTTGGACTGACGGGGATGAGACGCTGGAGCCACGAGTCTGCGGGATGTTTACACCGACATGACTCATCTCGTGTTTAATCATTGGCGGAGGTGCGCTGTGTGGTGCAACAGCGCCGCCTGGAGGCTGTGGAGGTGAACGGGCTGCTTTTTGTGAGACGTTTCAGAGTCGCTGTGGTGACGGGACTCTTTCACTTCATTGGTCTTTACTGTTGTGAGACTCTGTTAGCTGCTTTTGGACTGAGCCCTTCGGGTTTCACAGCTTCACCTCTGCTGGAGCAACACGAACTCCGAAAAGTTGAACTTTTCTCTAACTATATGAGGAAAGGCAGTCGAATGGGACTTTAAACTTTATTTCATCTGGTTGTGGATTTTAGGACGTCTTAATGAGACAAATCAGCCGATCAGTCCAAGAAAAAACTCATTTATTGAGGCGTCGTATCAGGAATGAACAAACGTGGCGGTTTCCAAACCAGCAGTCAAGACGGTTCGAGGATGGCATCATTGTTGGCAGGATGTGATGGATTAGACACGGTGGTAACGCAAACATGCACACGAGGAGAGGACGGACAAACACGTGTTACACTGACGAGTAAAAAAAAAAAAAAAAAAAAAAACTGAAGGCAAGAGTTCGATGAAAAAAAGATCCGCTTCACCCGGAACGAGACGGAGTTTCTCCTGATTTCTCCTGTCGTGCGGAGCGGTTTGTTGGCGAGGGTCGCTGTGCTCCCCAGTTTGAGACATGATGCAGGAAATGACCCCAGTCTGCTGATGACGAGACAGGAAGTGAATAAGGCAGTGAAGGTGTCGAGCTCCCTCCGAGCGTCTCGCTGCTCCACCCGGACGGAGCCAGCGGCTGTCTGGAGACTGTCGGTGTCTTCAGTCACGATTTTGTCTCTGTTTGTGCGGCGGTGTCGTGGTCGGAGGAGCGGCGGGCGGAGGTCTGCGTTCCTACTGGACGGCGGGGGGGGGGCCCTCTTCCATCGCGTCTCCGCAGCCAGGGGGCGACGTGGAGGCCTGAGCGCACACCCACCCAGGCTCCACCCGGGATCAAAGATTCAGTAACCTTGAAGAGGCCTTAGTGTGCATGAGATTGTGTGTGTGTGTGTGTGTGTGTGTGTGTGTGTGTGTGTGTGTGTGTGTGTGTGTGTGTGTGTGTGTGTGT
>JASSRZ010000655.1:0-12341 GCA_032164315.1 Malacoctenus gilli
GTGTGTGTGTGTGTGTGTGTGTGTGTGTGTGTGTGTGTGTGTGTGTGTGTGTGTGTGTGTGTGTGTGTGTGAGATGCAAGACCTCATGATCACATAACAGCTAACAGTCACATGATGAAGCTTGATCCAGCATATGTAAAGAAATGATCACCTGCTCCAACAAGTTGAGCAGAACGGAATCCAGGATCTGTGTGTTCAAACATCCCAAAACACGACAAACTGCAGTTTGTAGATGTGGGGTCACGTGGCAGTAGAAGGGCTTTTTTTTAATGTGAATATTGACATCACTGAAGGTGTCATGTTATAATGGAATAAATGCAATTTTATTTATTTATTTTAAATTTCATAATAAATGTTAACAACACCTACCCTCACTGGCCATCTTGCTGGGGGTTATCATCTGGTGAAGTGGTGCACAATTAATTTTCTAAATTCCTTAACTTAGAAACCTACTCCCTGCAAAGGGGTTAGGTGTGAGTGCATGTGTCATGTGATGCATTCAAATGGTCACAACAGGCAGGGGGAGATGACCTTTGAAATATTGAAAGAGCATATCAATTTTTTTTATATCTGAATTTATGATGTTTGAGTTGATATGGTGAAATTATGTCTTTTTGATGGAATTCAAGACAATAGCCAGCCGGTGCTTCTGGCTCCACTTACTGGCCCATCAGATTCTGTAAATATTTGAGAAAACTAGGGAGAAATAACCACAGGCGCCCAACTGTGAAGCATTCTCCGTGGCCACATTTGCTCCATTGCCGAGTTCAACCTGCTCCATTGTGTATCATACGCTGACTCTGACTGGGATGCTGGGATAATGGTGCAGCGCTTGGCTCTGTATCCTGAACTGATTGAGTCGTCTGCTGATAAATATGCCTGATCGCCCCCCCCCCCCCAAACCCGTTTCCACATGCCAGAAAACTTTACATGATTGTGTTTTGCAGAGAGACAAATGTTCTTGGCACAGTTTGATGTGGAGCACATCTGCCCACCCAGGCTCTCTGTGCATCAACCAAGCATCATTTTTCTGAATGAGTGTACTACTCTCTCTACGTGTACATGTAGCTTATTTCCTCAGAACTATTTTGTATTGGGTGTAACAGGAAAACCAACCGAGAGTGTTCAGGAGACAAATATTGAATATGTAGCAGCGTTTTGGCAGGATTGCTTTGACATGTTCAGTGTTTTTTTATGTTGGACATTCCTGTGAGCTCCTGACTGTGTGTGCTGCGCAGACCAGGAGGAGCTAGTGATTACAATCCTGCAATGAGTTACAATCAACACAGTGTAAAGGCCACTCTCCTCCAGTGATCCACTGCCAGACAATCGTGTTACTCTGTGCGGTAGACAAGCTGCACAGATTCTCTCTTAACCCAAGTTTGGTACTGCTCTGTGTGAGCCCTCAGTTAATCCCTGTGTGTTCCCCAGGTCCTCTGACATAAACTTTTCAGATCAACTTGGGTGAAATGCAATGATGAGCTAAAATTCAGCACTCTGAACTACTAAAAAGGACTGTTCCGGGGTCATCAGCATTACAAATTGAAATGTGTAATTTAAGTATAACCTTAAAAGGCAACAACAGGCTCAAGAGCAGACTTCAGCCACTGCCAATTGCTCTGGCTCAGGCTCCTACTTTTTTATGTTGGTGAGTTTGAGTAGCCACCAAGGGCAACATCCTGTTCAATGAGTAAGTAGAACACTAAACCACTGTCAGTTACCATCATGATATATAATAGCTCAACGATGTAGCATTATGGCTTAGGCATAGCCTTGTGCTTTAGACACACCAGTTCATCATCCAATCATAATCCAGGATGCTTGAACCCCACCTCTTGACTCAAGTTTGGTTAAGGGGCAATTTTTTGGCATGGAGTGCAAACACGTAGAGCTCCACTGACCCAGAGAGTTCGAAACGGCAGACAGGAGGAGCTGGTGGAAGGAGAGGTCTGGCGGACTAGTGAGTTCCTTTTCTTACTGGCAAGCCTCCCGGTGTAGCTATTCCTGGCAGGAGGCAAGATGGTGTACAGGCACAGCTGCTCCCTCTTCCAGCAGATCTCAAATCCTGTGAAGAAATATTATGTGGGTTTTTTAATCGAATCTAAACAGGAAATCAGTCTGGATAGCTTTTCTGAACAGTTGAATTGAACAAAAGATGCCTTGTTGTGTTCCTAACACATAAACATAAACACAAGTAAGTGAAGATGACCAATATTATTGTTCTGAATGTCTGCATGGGTTTTACTGAACAACAGGTGGGCTCAGAAGGCTTGTTGGGAGGCTGATGAGATTGGGAACAGGGCAACTGAAGCACGTGGTGGGTGGACAAACTTGTACAGGACGTCTCAAGAGAAGACTTCTCCTGAATCGTGCAAGTAAAGACTGAACTCAAGGAACACACATGCATGCACAATGTGACGGATGGCATCATTCAGGCAACAGGTGAGAATCTGTAGGTGAAATTTGTAAGGATGAGAGGTGGTACAAGGGACAGCCAATTACATTTTGGTTTTAAACTATGTTCCAAAACATTGGAAGATGACATTTCTGCGGTGTGTGAGAGCATTCTTTGGCCCCTTGGTGGGGGGTTTTGCTCTCAAGTGTATTTCTCTCTTGTTTTGATCTGTATCCAGAGTGCATTTGTCTGTCATTCACCACTAAGGCAGTCTGTTTAAATGTATTCAAAATAGATCTCCCTTCTACTGCAGTTTTACTCTTCATTTATGAAATATTCATCCTTGAGACTCTCGCAGGCTCCAGTCTCATACATTTATACATACACATCATGGAGAGGAGCATGAAGCTGTATGAAATGATGGAGAGGAAGAGCCTCCTTCTTGTCTTGTAAAATGGTTTCCTCTGAGCTTCTTGTTTACAGAGGCAGTTTGTGTGTGCATTTGCCTCAGAGAAGGCAGAGCGACTGCACTGCTATTCTTAGGACTATGTCAAATCCCATCTCTGCACATATGCATTCAGTTGAATATGGAATACTTATGCATCACCTCACACTATTGCTGAACACAAAACCCCCAGCAAAGGGGGTTTGATTGACATGCATAGGGCATAAAACAATAGGGCATAAAACAATGCATAAAACAAGGCCTTTAAAGGAGATGCTGCCGTTACTTGGCCGAAAGGCATTTCTCTAGGTGAAATAATTCCTCTCTCTCAGCTCTGCTGAGGTTTCAAATATTCTTCTGGTGTCATTTTCTTTGACAACATTGACATTACATTAGTTTGGGGGTTTTTTTTCATCTGCATTTATTCTTGAGTATTGACATCATGGAAGGTGTCACGTTGTGAGAGAATGAAAGTATTTTTATTTTATATTATTATTATTATTATTATTATTATTATTATTATTATTATTAATAATAATAATAATAATAATAATAATATTTATGGTGACCATCACCAGTGCTCAGCTGGCCAATTTGTTGTAGGTTACCATTGAGAGAGCTTGTGTACAATGAGAGAGAATAGGGTGGAGAAGGGGTTTGGTAGTGGTGATAGTAGTGGGGGGAAGGAGGGCTAACAGGGCGAAGAATTGCATGTTGCAAAATAGTGTCCACAGGTTATGGTCATTCAGCAAGATCTGTTTCCCTTTTTGACAGCAGTCGATGCGTCACGTTGGTTCTTCAGAGTAAGTAGCATCATTGATTTTGACCAGTCAGTGATGCACTTGGAAAGATGATTACTTAGGTTCTCAGTGATGCAATAACACACCATAAGCATATTTATTTATTTGATGTTCAGGCAAGGCTGTACGAATACCTTTGATGCTGTTGTTCTGCCATATTGCTGTCGCTAAGGGTTCAAGAAAAATGGCAAAAGTAATGGGAAACGTGGGCATCCTTGGCTGGTGCCTCGCTGGATGTGAGACCCTTTGTGGTTACAGTGTCTGTATCTGCCCTCTGGATCTGTACATATACCCTTTAATCTAAACAATACAATTTGTGGATTAGGATGGCGACTCCCCTTTGTGTCTAGCACCTTCTTACACATTGTAATAGGTGAGTTTGTTGTATGAGTGAAATATCTGCTTTTAAGTTTTTGATGTACTCCATAATTTTATATTTGTTGCCTGCGAGATCAACAATTTCTTTGTTGTGATGCAGTGAGGCATTTCATAACTTCCTCCACTAACTCTTCAAACCGCTATCGCTCTTCAGCCTGTGCTTCTGGGCTCTCAGCATCACATTCATTCTTCCAAAACAAAAGGGAAGCCATTTGAATAACGCTTTCTGAACGTGGTCTGCAAATTAGGAAATGTTTCTGAGGAGCATGGGTGTGACCTTTTGTCCGTAGGGTTGATGGGTCAAAGGGGATATAAGGAACAAGTATTCCAAATTTTGGTTGTGGTCTGGTCATGAATTGATCAAAAATGAAGAATACTGACACTTCTGTGGCACATTGGAAGAGTGTGTGGCCCTTTGAGAGAGTCTGGTGTGCCTAGGGTTGAAGGATCTAAGATTTCTAGTGGGTTTTTCACTGTCAGAGTGCTCCTGGCTATAAATACTCTCAGCTGATCACCTGCCAAACTCAAAAGTCTGTTTGGGTGGGCATGCTGTTGAGTGTTTGTTCTTCAGGACCTCAGTCAATTGGCTCCATGAGGATTGGGGTCACATTAATTCCTGAGGCAATGTATTACTTCCTACAGAGAGAGTGCTGTTTGTCTGTGCATGAGTGTGTCCGGTACATCATACTCTACATCTCACCCAGTTGATCAGTTGTGTCTGAAGCCTTTGATTACATACAGTACGTGGGGGTGGGGGTTTGGAACGCATTCTAAAGAAGGACATGGAGATCTCTCCTGTGCTGAGCGTGGGATGACACATGGAGCACAATGAAAGGAGACCAAAGCAGCCTCTTTATTGCTGAACAGCTTTTAATCCTCTGACTTCAAAAGGACAACAGAAAGGCAACACCAAACATGATTGGTTGGTGTTTGTGGGTCATATTCAATGATCGATCCTTATAAGAGCTGAAATCTACCATATCACTTCAGAAGATGATACTGTGAATAACAGGAACAAATGTGTTCCGCAACTTTCAACAAAGGCCTTTTATATAAGCTGAAAAGATCACTTGATTTCTGTATATGATGCTGCAAAATATTTATGTAGTTTAATTTAGTGAGATTTCCTTCAATTGCATAGAACACAAAAAACTCTTGTATGAAGGAGGACCAAGAAAGGTTAGAAAAAACTGGCACATTGCGAAAACATAAGTTTGGTACCACTTGATTTGACGTTCCTAATCATTTTGAATAACTGAATAAAGCAGACCACAATCAAAATTTATGGAGTTCTAAGTTGGGGCAAGACAAACAGCAGTTAAAAATATTTCAGAGCAATCCATTATTACTTTATCCATAATTTTGTGAACTAACCTAGCAACCAATCTGGCAAAGCCCTGAAATGCATTGGCTCCACACAACTTTATGTTTACAGGCATTGGTTCTACCCCAACATGTCATGGCTCCACCCCAAGTAATGTTCAAAGGCTCTGGCTCTGCCTAAGTATCCACCCTGAGTTATGTTTGAATGCACTGAATTCACCCCCCTTCCAATCAAACACATGGGCTTTGCCCAACGTTCGGTGCAAATGCATTGGCCACACCCTTGTATGCATTAGCTTTTTCCTATGGTAATTGGAATGAATCGTCTTCGCTCCATGTTACTTTTGAACACATTCACTGCGCTCCACTTTAGATTCAAATCGCTCCACCTCAGCATGTATCGGATATGCCCAATGCCACAATTGGACTCCTGCACTCTGTGCCACATCAAGTTCCGATGCATTGGCTCCACACCAGCATGCCTTTGCTCCACCCCAACTTATATTCAAATGTATTAGCTCAGCCCTAGCATGCATTGGTTCCTACCCACATAACGCTGAAATGCATTTTTTAATGGATCAGTAACAAGGAAGAAAGTTTGGGACCTAGCCATTATCCTGGATCATTTTGAGCTCCCAAAGCAATCAAGGGCCCAGTTGTAGAGGCCAGGGATACTGCCTCTAATATAGAGAGGACAGCCCCAGCCCCACCTGATGCTGGCAAAAACTTCTTCTCAAACCAAGTGTCCATCCTGCTCTCACGCCAGGTCAACGTGTTCCTGACCTTCAGTCCACCTCCACCAAGAAGTGAGATTTCAAGGCCTGTTTTACTTGGAGGGCGTCCCTTCTGGTGCTCAGAAGCAGTCATTTGTTCTGGCCCTTGGTGATGATGTCTTGCCTCACTGGTGTCTTTGGCTCTAAGGAAGATGTGAAGGACACAGGAGGATCTTCAGTTTTTCTACAGCGCTCGGTAAATTGACAGGATCGTAATCTGTCTGTAATTCAACCCTTTTCAACCCTTTGGGTCACCTGTGGAAAGGAGGTCCAGTCTTATAGCGAGGGGTCCTGTCATCATGCATGCAAAGGTTACAGTGAGAAGTCAAACACGTCTTCCACAATGTACATGCTAATCGCACGAACAGCACGAAAGTATAAATGATCTTCCAGACGGATGGTCGTTCCACCACTTTTCTTCTCGTACTTTGAGCTCATATTCCCATGAACTATTTAGAGGGCATTTATTATAGATGATAGTGTTTTATATGAGGATAGAATGCTATGTGACTTGGTGTCGGACTGCTCTTTGCGCCTCGTCTGTTATTTTATGCAACATATTGCTTCATGTCAGTCAGGGAGGTGCATCTGAGTTTCCGGTTTCTCCCATCCCACAGCTGGAGCAACTCAGAGCTTGTTTTGGTCAAGGACACATGAGAACAAGTTGTCTCATTTCAGGCCCAAGGAAAGACAACATATTCATGGCCTTTTCTTCAAGACACATGCAGCTTTATTGATGTTCTTTGAACTAATCGATGCAACAACTCAGACGACAGTGATTCAAGTCATATTGCACGAAATGCGAGGAAACTTTTCTTTGCTACATTGTTTTTGGAAAACCTGCCCCCACTTTAAATGGTGCAACATTTGCAAAGTGCATGCATTTGCAGGATCAGCAGTATGGAGGTTGCGCCCATGAAATATTGGCTGAAAAAACAAAACAGGGAAACAGTGCAAAAAAGCAAGGATAACTTGGAAAACTCGTGGAAAACTTGCAGCTATGGTTGCTATTTACATGGTGAAAATTAGCGTAGCAATGTCAATGGCATGATGATTTCCTGACCTTAATTTTTCAGAACCAACTGTGTTGTGTGGTTTTATGCTGTTGTATTTATAACACAAAAAAATCCACTTCCAGCAAATTGCAGCACAGTTGAACCTAATGTCCCAGCAACAAACATTACAATCTATCAATAATGTAACAATGGTCTAACACATGAAAAAACAGCCTTAAGCCCTCCAGTAAACGATAAAAAACAAAAAATCCCATTTTACAGGCCGTCATAAAAAAAAACCTTTTAAAACATTTTTGCCAATTCTCAATACCAAGTACGCCGAGTGCGGACTCCCGAATTTCTGAAGCTTGGACTTGGAAAACTGGAAACTTCCCGAGAACGGGAGTTCGCTGTAAGGTTTTTCAACAACTGGAACGGCAACGTACTCGTGATGTCACTTCCTTGACTTCGGTGTCCGCCGCTGGTTATAATCCCAGAAATGTTTATTTTATGTTGTGAATTTTAATAAAAACAAAATAACTACATAAAACAACACCTTACTAGTTTTTTTTAATTACTGCTTTGTCAGGGGCAAACGACGGATGCATAATCTAACTTAACAGCTGTCGGAACAGATAATTACATCTTCATTCTTAATGATGTCAAAATGTTTATTGGATGTTTTTGGAGTAGCTTCAAGAAAATCTGGATCATAGTGACATCAACTGGAGAAAATCTACTTATGTGTCACAGTGGCACTGAAACAAAAGCTTCAACGATCTTCAAAGACAGTTTTGTGAACTAGAATGATGGAGAACCCAAGAAACACTGCATGTTAGAAAAAGCAGAGTCATTCAATTGAATCAGTGACTACATTCAATAGAGATGCCATAACAAAGGCGCAATAACAAAAACAAAATTCCCTCTGGGATTAATAAAGTATTTCTGATTCGGAAACCCCTGCATGTAGTGTGGAGTTACAATAAATCAGTGCTTGGTACTTTTTTGGAACTATGTAATCAAAGTCAGTTCTCCCCTCAAATCGTCTGACCTCATATCAACAACACCAAAAACATTAATAAATAACATGAGTTAATGACAATTGGCGGGCCATGCCCTCCAAATGAGTCATTTTGACCCCCCCTCCCCTCCACAAATCCACAATAGGCCATGTCTGTTTGTGCCTAACTTAGTATTGTATTAAATATTCAAATTTATCATATTGAACGTGAATTCACACTTGTTAAATGACAAAAAAGCTTTCAAAATGAATACTGGAAAGAAAATTGCTTGATGAAATTTGCATCACATGTGGAAACATATGGTAATTGGTGCAGACCTGTGATGTATTTGTTTTGAACAAAGTTAGCGGCAAAGAGAGATTTCCAGCAGCCAGTTAGCTGTAGCCATTTGCAGAAAATGGAGATAAGAAAGCAATGATAGACCTGCTAGCCTAAGTGCTACCTATGGAGGAACATGCATGTATGACTTTGGGATCGACCAGCCCAAACAAATGTGTCACAGCAGCACTCTGCCAGCATTTTCAGCGAAAGGAAGCTTTCCTTTGTCGCTGCTTTGTATCATAACTGAGACTGGCTTGAATACAGCATCCAAGCTAATGCCAAGGAGAAAGATTAAGGAGGTAAGACATGTCTTCAATTCACTTCATCGTGCTGGCCTTGGCTTTCATATGCATAATGTGTCGTATTTGGGTGTGGGTCTGTCTGAAATAGTCAAATTAGAGATTCGCCATTCACATCCGTTGCATGAGAGAAGGGGGGACGGAGGGAGTGGTCGGCTCCCTCCCTCCATGTTTTGTCGTGTTCATCAAAAAGAGATCTTGGGGGAATATTGTGTAATTGAAGCTTATCTGCTGTGTTGAATGCTGAAGTCGTGCAACACATTCACATCATATTGCGGTCTGAATTGCCCCCCCCCCCATTAGACCTGGGGGGGGGGGGGGGGGGGTGTGGTTCAGTCTCACATGGTTCACACAGAAAAAAAAACAACACTTTAGGTCCGAGAGGAACGCCACTAAGTTTTCAGCACATTATTCAAACCTCAGTGTGATCATTTCATGTTGGACCAACTTCATCCACCAAATTAGGAACAGTCATGTAGCATACACAACAGAAACACAGTCAGTTGTACTTTTACACCTAAACCCAACAGGAAGTTCGCCGTGGCCAAAACACCTTTTGCACTCCCAAAACTGAACAGAAGATGGCAGCAACATCATAGGGGGGAAAAAAATCAACCTTACTACCACTGAAAACTGCAAACGGAAATTTGCTGTCAGATACAGGAAAACACAGTATGACATCATTGGTCTGGTCCACTTGAAATTCAGTTTGTTTGTATGTGGCCCCTGAAATAAAGTTTGGTACTGCTGGAATATAGTCAAGCTGGGTAGAGCAGAATAAGACCAAAGTTCCAGTTAAATTGAAATGAATTTGTCGCAATGCCGCTGCTCAACACTCAATCTTTGAACACAAAAAGTAAATGCCAAATAAAAGTGACATTAAATTGACATTTTTTTACTGAGGCTCTGTCAAGTTAAAGGGGTTTTATGATGTTAATTCGATAAGAAATTTACTTAATTATGCCTCTAAATGAAAATGAATTAAGAACAGCAAAAGCAGTGAATCAGGGGCGATTGACCAATCTTGCTTCTCTTCACGCTGCGCTGCATCCAAACAAAATTCACTGAAACAGCACAACGGATTTGTGCAGCTTTATGCGCTTCTAAAAAGACATTCAAGGCTAAAAACACAGCACCAAGAGGACGAGTAATGGAGATTCTGAGATGATCAGTGCGTTCTCTGATTTTCCTCAGCCTCACCAGCTGTTTTCACAATCTTTAGTTGATTAGTGGGTTTTTCAGCTGCAACACTTTTCTTCCAGGCTGCTTTAAATTTGTTGGACTTTTTAATTTTGTTCGCCTTCCCTTTGAAAAGCCAATTTGCTGCTGCAATGCAGACTAGAACCTACAAGCCCTTGAAGGCCAAACTTGAGTGGTCGGAGCATTTGTCACAGTCTCCTATCCAGGTGAGCTGATGTCTCACCGTCATGGAAATTTGAGCTCTTTCTCCAATCCAGGGGCTGCAACCTATGAAGGAGAGGTGAGATTATATGTGGCGTGACGAGGCTGTCCCCGTTGATCAGCTCTTTGGAATACAGGTGTAGCCAGGTGAATTAGAGACTTTTTATTGGGGGTTTGATAGCCTGATTTGATTTTTTTTTTTTTTAAATTTACGTATAAATAGTGTAAAAGTTTTTGTTCCAACTAAGGTAACACTGACTGTCAGTCTTGCAGCTGACTACTACTCATACGTCAGCACACACACACACAAACACCTAGGGATAGGGACACATATTACATGTGATGATGAGTTGAGAAGACGTTTTTGTTTTTATACTTACCTGTGCGTATCTGTGTGTGTTTCACCTGATTTGGAGTACCCAACCTACCTGATTAGTGATGGCAGCTGTCGGGAATTATTGGGCAATTTGCCAGAGAATTGTGATTGGTCGACAGGCCAGACACACCCTCTTTGTGTCGTACCTGAAAGCGTGCCACGAGAGGAGAGGGGAGAGATAGAGTGCATGGAGAGAGCTGCATGGGATTGTACCAGGAGACAGAGTATGGAGCCTGCATTCTGGGGAAGAGCTGGCAGTACTTCCAGATACTGGAAGAGGGTGTGTTGAAGGCCTCAAAGCACTTACCCTGAGAACTGTATTTATTCCACTGTAAATAATCCAAGCCGGTTCACCTCATGAACTCTGAAGTGCGAGATTCACTTAAACAATAAAGCTCCTGGAAAAAACAGCCTTTGACCTGAATGTTTTGATCTCAGCACACTGCACTGTGTCTGGGCAGGCAGACACAGTTTGGAACCCGGGATCCAGTTCCATGACAAGTGGTGACAGTGTTGGGATTAAATCGACAAAAAAAGCGATCAAACCAAGATATCCAATGAGAACATCATCACACCCATTGAGGTTGGACCATTAAACGTGCGAAAATGTGTTCAGTGCGTTATCTCTGCACAGCGCTGATTGGACCGCAGGGCAGCGTGAGTGATGATTAATTACATGCATGGGTGAAAACAAAGTTTATGGTGCTTTATGCTAGTTGTTTAACTGAGATATCTGAGATTTGCAAGAGTTTGCCTAATTTTGAAAGGGAAGTTATGCCGCGTGAGACTTCTTGCATGCTGGCTACTCCCTGGAGTAACTTTTTTCCCAGTCTCCTGTTCATGTTATTTTGGACTTTTGTGGAAAGGTTGGCATTATTTTGTTCGTGAATGCACAGTAAATTTCTGTAATCCGTAACACACCAATGAAGTCACTGAAGTACTTAAAAAATTTTGTGGCATTGCTGCTATTAGAGTACAAGAATTAACAGTTAGAGAACCAGTTTTGTGTCGAGAAAAGCAAGATAACTATCCTCTACGATTACCACTGTAATGATCACAATCCTCAATCTACTGATAGACAATGGTGAAATCAAAGGCTTAGCCATCACAGACTCTCATTTCAGTCAGGCAAGACAACAAACCGGTTGACAAACCAGTAATTCGACGAGACGTTGGCGAGAATCTTTGACAAATATGGCCACTTTTGTAACTCTCACTTTAGAACAACTCCACTGAATAATATACATCTCCACTAATAAGACAGGATGCCAAGCAGGACCATGCCATTCCCGGCAAGGGGATGAGCTCCAACTTTGTTGACTGTGAAGAAACCCAAACATTCCTTCAGTTGCTTAAATAAGGAGGGCTTTAAAGTAGGATTGTAAAGTAGAACAGTATGAAAATGTATGCACCATAATAGAGGGAATCTGAACAGGTTCATGAAAGTTCTTTCTAAAGCTGTGCTAACGATTTGTGTGTTCTTATGTACAGTCATTGACAGATAATGACATTGTCGCATAAGGATATAGTAACTTGAAATTACATATAACTTCATTTTTAATCAATAAATTGTTACAATAAATGGCTCATGTTGATGTCAAGGCCTTTCACATTAATAACTGTGTGCAAGATGAAACCATCAAAAGGTGTCCTAATGTTTACAGCTTGGTAAAGGCCATGGCATCTGTTTTTGCAAGGACAAAATGTCTTGTCGTGTCTTTAAATGATTCAACCAATCACAGATTAGAGCTTCACCTGTGACAAATGCTGTAATTAACACACTCCCAGGTGTGTATAACAAGAGCCCCAGCAC